>KZ062458.1:121578-140069 GCA_002091835.1 Anopheles maculatus | reverse complement strand
CTTCCGAAGCAACTCTTTTAAGTTCATTGATTGCTATCCCTTCTAAAACACTATTCTTCATGATACTCACCTTAAATTGTACTGCTTGTTATAGTTGGGCTGCGGATGTGGTTTAGCTGCCACCACGTACTCGAAATGCTCACCAGCACCAGACGCATCATCGATCGCAAACGACAGCTCGTTCGTGCTTGTATTGCCGATCCCATTTACTTCAAACCCATCGGCGTGATACACGGTAAACAAACAGTCGGAAACGAAGTCGTCGCGCTGCTCCTCGATTTCACAATTGCCTTCCGCCGTCATGACGGGCGCATTGTCTAGAATGTTGACCAGCGTCACCAAAATGGTGTACGGTACGGCGGGATTTTCCACCACCAACAGTATGATGTTGCTGCGTTTGTCAACCTCGTAATCCTGTCGGCGATTGATGTAGATGCACCAGCGGCCATCGTTTGCCCGCTTCAGTTCCGCCTCAAGATTGAGCGGTGCCTGTCTTATGGTGGGTTCGGGTGATCCTGAAGAAAACCATCGCACCATTGTGAGTGCTTACCGGGCACGGCTTATGCTTGGCCTTCGTACTTACCCTGGTAGTTGAGGCACAGCAGCACAAATGGTGGTTGTATCTCTTCCACCATCCACACATCTTGCTGCAGCAGTGTATCGTCGAACGCGGCCAGCGATATGTTTTCCGTATTTTCCGTATCAAACTTAGGATCACCCCACTGCTGACAGTGCACTTCTATCGCTGTGGGCAGAAGCAGCATCAGCAGCACGGACGATAACACTGACGACCACTGGAAAACAGTTGGCGTAGGTAATTAGATGTTGTTGTTGAAGGGGTGAAGTTTATATGCACAAAACACACGCACACACACACACACACACACTTTAATCTTCTTTATATGACCCACTGGGTAAAATTACTGATGGGGATATATAAAACATGCTGTCCGAGTCATGTTTAGTTCTTGTATATCATTCGGCATCTTGTTTGGCACCTGTGCGATGCCGCCCGGTGACGGTTTTCATCAATCACCGTGCGAGTGACACATGACATCGAAATTATGAGCCATTTCAAATGTTGAAGAGACATATTGTCGAACAACTGCCACAACACGCACACACACACACACACGCTACGTATCTGGTACCCAGGCAATATATAAAACATGCTGTCCGAGTCATGTTTAGTTCTTGTATATCATTCGGCATCTTGTTTGGCACCTGTGCGATGCCGCCCGGTGACGGTTTTCATCAATCACCGTGCGAGTGACACATGACATCGAAATTATGAGCCATTTCAAATGTTGAAGAGACATATTGTCGAACAACTGCCACAACACGCACACACACACACACACGCTACGTATCTGGTACCCAGGCATTGCCTCATCAATGAACTCAAGTTGCTTGAAAATCGCAAAACCAATTCAAGCGGTACGGCCAATCTAAAGAAGCGTCCTATCTCGCTGCTTTTGATACATGTAGGCGGAAGCGAACGGTCGTAAAGATTGCTGTGAATTGCTGGCTTTTTTTGATAAAGACAACAACCCGTACAACAATAGACCGATACACTCAAGTACCGGACTTGGTAGTCACGATTAGTCACCCGGATCTACGGTTTCTGGTGGTGGGTTATCGATAATAACCTAATTCTTTCACCGAGAAGGTGTTCATGTAAAATTAGTTTTTCATAGAAATTGCGTCACTAAACAGCACTTTTTTTTGTGAGAAAATGTATGCCCATAAATTTCAATTTGAGCATTGTTTTCTTGTCACCAACTACTTAAATCACACTACTTAAAAGCACTTCGGAAAATTACCATATCGGGATAACTACTAGCGCATTTCATTGCAATGCAAACACACACTGATCACATTAATGTGGCACATGCAACACACTTTGATTGCTTATACTAATGCACTGAAAATATGGCAATATGGTCTAAAAAAGTAAAGAAAGCTACACTTTCACCAGAAACCACGGAGCCCACGGGTGGAAGGTTTCGTTCGCGATTAATCATGTGCCTGCAGAAGACAGGCTACGACTGCTGACACGAATGGTCTCTCGATTGCCATCGATTGCTCGTCTCCTACGGGGGCCGTCGCGCTATGGGCCACCAGATAACATCCATTGCTATCGATGATAAGAAACGTCGATTGCTTTTCACTATTAAAAACAGCCTCCCCCAGATAAGATAACGACGATGGTGGTCGCATCGTCTCGGCGCTACCTACTGCTGGTACGGCTGGTGGCCCAGGTAAGTTACGGTTGAACATCAGCAACACGAGAGAGTTTGAACAAGAAACTGAGAAGCGTATGTGTGAATATACGTATAGTACATCTCACCCACAAGCTCATTTTTGCTTTATTTCCCCAGCTAATAGGCCGTAGGAAATTATGTTGCCTTGGGAAAACATTCATCTTTGTACTGATAGGCAATTTTCGTATCAGATAAATCATATCTTCTATTGCTTACATTTACATTTACAGTTTTTTCTTTCTTTTCCACACCAGCAAGCACGCATAGTTAGAAAGGTTGTGATATCTTTAATTAAAATAGTAGAGAAGTGCGTAGAATGTGAGCTGGAATGCAACCGAACGTGGTTATGCTGTGATAACCGACTGCGCGTGATAGTAGGTCAAGTACAAAAACAACAAAAACCATGAACAAATTCCAGTTCAGCGCTTTCCGTAGCGCTCCGGGAAAGCTGTGCTATTATTTAAAGTCATCATCAACGCCACTGGCGGTAGGCCAATAAGGAGAATTATAAACTGTTCCACAACCATCCTTTGCAAACTGATCTCATTAAGAAGCCAATTAAAATTATAATTCTTATCATATTGTTCGTGTCTGTGATCTTTTGAAGGTTAAGATAGATGGTCTGACCTCTCTAGAGCAAATAAAACCAGAACAATCGTTTGAAATTGAAACAATTGTTTGACAATATAAAGGAATTAGTTACATAGGCTCAGTTTGGAATGTAAACAAGACATTAAACTGTTTTCGGATGTCGAATTGTTGTGCCAATAATGATAAATGATAAGCCAAAAATACGTCCATCATTTTTTGGAATTCTTAAGAATGTTGAAACGGTTATAAATCAGCAAAGCACAACGTTTATCGTTAAATTAAATTAATTAAATTGAAGGAAGTTTCTTCCAGGTTGGTGGACAAGTGCTGATGATTACTGTGCTGATAAGAGACGGTTCGTGCAATAAAGTGCCAATTTCTTTCTTACTCGAGTTCAAGTTCGAGTTCAAGTTCAATTTCTTACTCTAGTCAGCCACTGGGCGTCTCCATAAATGTAGGCTACTTTACATTTGAATGCTAAAAAAATTGTTCTATTGGAATGTCATAAAGGATAGAAAGCTTTTGATAAAACTCATTTATCCACCATTCAGACCATTCATTTACCGTAAGGATTAGCGTTGGTTCTAGGAATACGAACTTAGTTACTTAATTATTGTACGATAAAACAAAAGACTACCTCAAGGCTCAGACTAAGCACAAAGGGGAAGTGAAAGGAAGGAATAAGAGAAAACAATAAAGACACTAAGAAGCATGAACAGAGGAAAAAACACACCGTCGGTAGGAGTTTGGGCAGGTGTCGCAATACAGCAGGTCATAAAATCGATTGGGTCTTTGAACTCTGGCGTAACCCGAAGTATGAAATCAAGAGTTCGGATGGCTTTAATTTGAAGTTGATCAACATGCAATTTGCAATTTGAAGTTTCCTATTGCGATCTTTATTTGCGCTTTTGCGCTGGTATGCACTGAATTGGTTGATTCTATTTTGTGATGATTACAATTATACTATTCTAAAACCTAACAACCTATAGTTAAACCTGTCAGCAAGAACAAATCCAAGGTCACTAACAGAGAAAATACGCGTAAGAGGAGCATTAGACAGAGAATATTTCAAAGTAGATAGATTACAATACGGTTTAAAAAGTATAATAGACATAAACAGAACAGAAAATTCGATGAACATCAATCAGAAATTACAGACATTGGGCTCTTTAATGACAGGGAAGTTAAAAGACAATAGTCTTTGGACAGCTGCATGGTTTCTTTAAATCACACTCGATCAAGTGCCGACTATACCCGAACGTTACTTCCGGTTTCCTTATTTCCACATCAATGTACAACATCATTCCAATTAAGTTTAAGGTTTACCTCACCGCAGCTCAATGTTTAAGCTGTTAATATACCGATACATCGCCTATTGAAGAAAGAACTCCACCCAATCTTTATTTCAAATATTGTTTCGATTTATATTAGTTTATATTCAAATTAGAGGAAACAAACTATAATTAGTTTTTCTAATAAACTTATGACATAAACCTAAACCATTGTCTTGGGTGTCTGTTGCGTGCCACTATGCTACAGCAATGGTTTAGAAAGGACACTTAACCGGCTCTTAGTTTGTCCAGTGGCAGTATAATTGGGTCTCATTATCTTGTTAAATCGCTCACCTCTGCTATATAAATCACCAACCCCGGTCACAGCAGATCATGCTCAACGATGGGTGGGACCGTTAAGTTGAAAAGTTTCCCCAACCGTCACATAACGTCACACCTCTTCGCTTCTTAACGGTGACACCATGCCCATGCCCTCTGGAAAACTCGTTTTAATTTCAACTCTTGTCTTAAATTTTCATTTGCGCGCACAAAATAACGAATGAATAACGGCCATCCCGACAGTCAAACTCAATTAATCTCAAGCATTCGAATAATTGAATTACCCTTTGCGCATTGTGAGCCTGTCGACGCGTCAGTGACACTTGACGTACACATCCGCCTTTACATGTGACGGTGGATAGCAAGAATCTGGGTAGCGCCTTCTTTTCACACCCTTGCCAAACGTACTATCATCGATCGGGAACGGGGGGTTGGTACGTTCCTTTGGACCGTGCCATTCTTTCACACCGTGCACTGGAAGAAATCACTTTTGTCTGTGCACCGGGGTCTGCCATAAGTTGACGATGGGTTTTGCTCTGCGTACATTCCAATTAGGCCCTTTTCAAGAATCCCGAATAACCGAAAAGTCCTGGCACTTGGCAGTGAAACAAGACACAAGCATGACACAGAAGTTTCGGCTGTACAGATCGGGTGGGTTGTACCCGTTGAGTTTAATTTCTTCCCGAGACATGGGAGGGCCACAGCCCACTTGAAGTTGGAATTCAAGCAGCAGCGATGCCGAACTCACCATTTGAGGAATGAGCTTTTGTTTTGCTTTGTTTAAAGTTGTCGTGCTGGAATAGTTTTCGCGAAAGATTGTTTGGGCGGGCAATAGTTTTAAAAGTGCGAAAGTTTTGATCCCGCTGGTGACTAAGTTGGTCTATTTAAGCAATTATTTCTTAACAGGGAGTAAATTACATTAATTGTTTTTGGATATTTGTGACATAGATATAACAATGTGAAAAAGTTTTAACACAAAAAACAAATAATTTAGTGATCTAATTATCTCTTATGAATTGTTTAAAGGTTTATATAGTTACCGACAAACTAATATCTATAATCTGGTTTATTAGTCCATAGTTTTCACATACATCATTTCATCAACGTCAACGCTTTAACCAAATGGCAGATCTTCAGATGCCATTCTTTTATATTGAGTATCTTTTTTTTTTGTAGTAAAAATACAAATATTTGTTCCCGTATATATGTATATAAATAGAATATTACATTCATACTGTTCTATTTTGCTGCTTCTAGGCTTAACGATCTGCTGGGTAATGCCGGCCATCTACTGGTCTACTAGACCTTTTGATAACACACAGTTTGGATAGACACTCCTCACTACAAGGGTGGTATTCGTTTCCCGTCGTGTGAAGGTCGCTATCACCTCCATCACCAGACCGCCCACAGTATCATTAATATTATCTATTCTCTAATGTTATTCTGTGGCGAACAACTCGTACTCGCGGGTCAGAGCCGGAGTTATCAATGACGGGTGCCCCAAGCGGTGCAATAAAATGTATTAACCCCAATAAACAATGCAATGGTAATTAATTACCATTACTATTGCCAATAAACAATACAATGTTTAAGGCCTCGGGGGTCGGTTATATATTAATAACTGTTTGGGTTCAAATATTTTCTTGAATGACAAACGTCATGGTTTGGAGCGGAGCGAATCCGATCCGTGTTGCGATAGGGGGATCACTATCGCTTGGGTTTTTTTGTTAACGTTGGCGTCAGACGCTTCCGTGATCCCGTATAGAAAAAGACGCTTCCGTGATCCCGTATAGAAAAGGACGCTTGTGTGAACCCGTGTGATTTGGACGTGCTCGTGAACCGAAGAAGTAAAATTACACAACGTAGGAAAGACAAAGAAACAAACGAACATAAACTGAATAAACGAGAACAAACATATGGTACCGTGACCAGTGTCATTCGAGATAGGTGTAGGTTTGGTTAGAAATGTTTATAACAATGTTTGCAATGTGAGCAATAGCTTAGGCCATTGCTGACGATTTTAGTTTTGATCTGTAATCAAAATTGGTAAAATCATTTGTGAATATTTGGGGCTTTTTGATATTGTTAAATTTAATTTAATTTTAATTTTTATTCCATGAGCACAATAAAACTCTCTACAGGTTATATGTAATTGGTTTATTATAGATTATGCATTGAGGATTATTTTTCATAGCTTTTATTCATTTATTATGGTTTAATAAGGAAGTTATTTATTTATTTAATTTCCAGTATGACGGCTGGACGCCGTATTTTCATTTAATAAGGAAGTATTTCAGTTAAAAAAATATCTGTTTGTATAGGTTATGGCAACAAATTTAAATAACGTGCGCAATCACATTTTATTAGCAAACGAACCATATTGACAAAGCGTGACGTTCCAAATCATTCTTTCGTGCTTTATTCTTACGATTTAATTATTCGCTAGCATATAACTTCGCCTTACGATCGGTGCCCGATCCGAAACGCTGGGCTGAATGGATGGTGGCGAGGTTTGCGTTAATGTACCAATTAGCCTCTCCCATGGTACGGATCATCCCGCGGTGTTGGTTTAATATTGATTGAGCAATTACACCGGAACGAGCGCTTCGCTGTCCGGTTTGGGTTTAATTATTGGAGCGGTTTTTTCACCGTCCGTGGCAGCAAGCGCGAAACCATGGCAACAGCTGGCACAAAAGCAATAGAACGAGCAAAAATGGTGCATTAGCGGTGAATGGGGTGGCTTTCGGTACCGGTATCCGTGCGTATCACGTTCATAACTTACCTATCACAATCGCACCGATCATGACGAACGGTGGCAAACACCCGAGCGCCATCAGATAGGGAAACACGACATTGCCAATGATGGAACCCGTCCGGCCAAACATCATCGTTAGCGAGACCACCATTGTCCTGTGAACCCGTCACCCGGCAAAAAGGGAAAATGAATACAACCGATGAAAAAGAACGCAAAGGTCGATCGAAAAAGCACGTTCAAATGGGCAACGGGTTGCTGTTGTCCTAATACAATCTAAAATACTGACCTCATCGATGTGGGAAACATGGCGACAACGGCACCGACCAGAGCCGTCGATGCCAGATGGTGATGTAGCACGACGATAGGATCAGCGTTACGAGTGAGCTTCGTGCCCAGTACAGGGCGGTACCACAGGAACCGGCCAGCAGCAATCCGTACGCTGCAGACGAGAGAAGGCAAAGGTGGCAAATGAGAAGGCTACGCGATTGAGCAACCCACCGGCGGGTTAATGTGTCTGTTATGGGTGCTAATAGTACCACTACATCATACTGGCCCGTGGCCCGTAGCTATGCGTTTCGATTCCGATTTGTCACACCGTTCTTCCATCGTTGGGAACTAAACGACAAATGAAACCATACCCACCAAGGCGGGAGTAATGTTGGGAGGTGTTGTGTGGGGCTGTTGTTTACCATCCTCCGATATCCGTTCCTTTATGGCACAGGGGAAAACTTGCTCACGGTGACATCTTCGCGTATGTCACGTACGTTTCGCTGTAGCATCATTGCAGGTGGTAAGTTTCTCAAGCGAACATAAACTTTCGACCGCCATCATCGACCCGCAGTCCATGGTTTGAGCCCAAAATCCGAAAAGTGATATATAAGCAGCTACAGACCACAAAACCGACACGGCACGGGAACTGGGCAGTGTGCGCTGCGAGATTTGGTGGTTGGTATATCGCTCTTGAATTGCTGAATCGCGCTGATACAACTAAAGGCCTATCACAAACGGAAGTCGGGGGAAAGATGGAGGGGGTGGTGAGGATTTATCAAAACTTTCGTGAGGAAAACCTCAAAACCGTTGGCGAAATTGCTTTACTTTACACAGCATCTTGGTGCGGTTGTTTGTGTGTGTGTATGGCAGCGGACGATTTCACCCAATTGTGCTGGTTCTTTGGTGAAGGTGTCAACATTGAGAGAGTTTTCTTAGTTTGATTGACACGATGTGTGGTGCCTGACAGGCGATTATGGACTATTGGCAAGGGTTACAAAAGCTACAAAGAATATCCATCATCGACATTTAAGATGCTGAGCGCTTGGTCTTGAATGACCATTTGAAGGAACTTTACAGAGTAGTCATCATTTAATCACCTTTAAAAACATAAACAAACATGAAAAAGAGATCCAATCAATGTCTTGCCCCCACAAAAAGAACTTTAAAAAGTGCAATCCAACATTGTACACACAAACATGATTTTACTGTTGTGTTGAATGGGATTTTCTTTCTGCAAAGCTGCTGCTTTTATACCGTAACAAGAAACGCAATATTGGATTTGTCGAATCAATCACTACAGAAACTGTTTTGGCAAATATCGTCGCCCCGGGCCCAGCACTGAATGCGACCGGTTAGCGTTGTTAGCGGTAAGTTTGTTTTTGCTTCCCACTGTGTCCTGAACGGATACAGCCAGCCACCATACATTAGGCGCTTCGCAAATTTCGAAGAATTCGTTGGACATGCTTAAAATACAAACAAACAGCAGAATTTTCACGATCTAGAAGATGTCGGTGGTGAGGAGCGGTGCACTTATACATATATGTATGGGTTGTGGAGAAAATAAAACAACCACTATACGGTGTGTTTTATTTTTGATAAAACACAGCATGACCACTTACGTCAGCATTCACGAACGCACGCACGCATGTAGCGCTTTTGGCGAAGAAAAATGGGTGCAGCTTGAAAGCGATTTATGGTGCTCCGTGGTCCGTCTAGAATCGATCCACCATCGATGGAGGCAATATTGGTCAGTGCAGAATGTATAAATATGGCAGGCGCAAATTTTCACATAAACAAGCGTCTCACGTTCCACGGGTTTCGTAAATAAAAGAGGTACAAATTAAATAACAACAGATGTGCACCGGATAGGGCGCGCTAGGTACGCTTTTCTGCAGACGAATTGAGTATTTTCATTTTTATGCACTGCTTTCTTTTTCGCGAAGGTTACGATTCGGGGGGGCTGGTTGGGATAATGGTTGCTGTTTGTTTTCCATTTTCCGTTTTCTCCCTTTACAATATAGCACCAAAGGCGTCAACAATGGGCGTGCGTTAATTAATGCAAATTAATTAATAAAAAAATCATTCAGAATGAGGCAAATCAACTCAAGCAGGCTATCGCTAGGGGTTGAAACGTTTTGCACCTTTCGCTACCGTTTCCGGATCCTTTTTTTTTTGCTCACAACCAAAATATCTCTCAACGACGATGAGCTGCAGATTTTTGAAGCCTAGGAAAAATAAAAATCCCTTTTTATCGATCTGAGTCTCGCAATCAACCATCAGCGTGTACTGTCTGGCTTGTGGCGAGATTCATTTGAGCCTTTTTTACTTCAGTTCTTGCTGGTTTTGGCAGAAAGAAAAAAAAAGAGGGACACAAAATAGTCTGTGTCTGCAGAAAAGAGCGTTAAGTGGAGATTGAAATTCAAAGACAGTAGACATTAGACTACTAAAAAGCGTTAACTGGGCTTCCCATGAGATGGTAAAAGGCACCAATCGAGCGCCGACATCGAAACGCACTAAATGAGTGTCCAGTCAGAACCGTTCTACGCCTCTCGTTGCCACTTACTGAGTATGTTCCGGTTGCCGATGGAATTAATCATGACGGTCGTAACCGCGTACGCTCCAATGCCGACGCATCCAATGATTAATGAGTACAGATAGACGCGGCCCTCGGTTGTCTGCATGATGCGTTCCGGCCGTTGTCCGAGATGGAGCGTGAATGCGAAAGGACAAGAAGTAGATCAGATCGTTAGCAAATAGAGATGCAGGGTTGGATTTTTTCTCTAGCCGAGCACCAATCATACATCACTTATATCATCGATTTCGTAGCAAGATGAATACTAAAGCTAATTTGCCAGCATGATACAATAAGCAGTTGAAGCGTACAATTACTCAGATGGATTGGTGATTGGTGAAAAATGAAATGACAAATAATGGGCCGATGAGAAGCCCTGCCTGGCAGCAGCTTTGCTAACGTACCGCTGTACACTTGAGCACATCGTCCAGCGGCTCCATTGCGACCGGATCGGGACCGTGAAGCGCTCTAGACACTTCATACTCCACCCATTGTTGCTGTAGCTGCACGGTTTTGTTGACCTTATAGGCTAACATTTCGCAGAGCGTCGCCTGACCAGCGGCGATGGAACCGTACGATGCTGCCATCGTACCATCCGCGGGAAGTAGATGCTGCTCGTGCTCAAACTCCTCGATGATGGTGAAAAGTTGTGGCACCCAGAGTCGGAATGTGTTTAACCTAGAAATAGATACGAACCCGGTGGTAAGCAACCGAGCCGAACTGAGCAGTAAACACACCACCCTTCACAAGCTCCCAACCAACCACCCAACTTACCCGAGCAGTATACCGAACTGGATACCGTACACCAGGCAGGCATTCTTCAGATGTGGCTTCCGGAACATTATCCCTAGCTGGCGGAATCCTTCGCCCAAACCGCCGCTCGCCACTGGCTGGGTGGCTTTGGCGGATGATGGTTGTTTACCGGACGTCGGTTCACTGTCCGCTGCCTGCCGAACCTCATCTACCAGCTCACGGATCTACCAGCAAGGAAGTAAACGGAAACGTTCGAATCACTCTCAAGCGGTAGTAGAATGGGCAGTGAAATCGCTCCATCGTGGATACCCCTACTCACCGGAAACTCCTGCCGGCCCCGGGTGTTGATAGCGTACAAGCGCCGGAAAATGGCCATCGCTCGGTCGTTCTGCCCCTTGGACATGAGAAACTTGGGGCTCTCGGGAAGGAACATCACGCTGATACCGCTCAGCAAACCCGGCAGGCAACTTACGGCCAGGAAAATCTGCCATGAGTGTAGTTCTGGGTTGGGGGCGGAGAGGAACAAAGGGACGAGAAGCGTATGCCGTTTATAAATACGTAGTAGAAGACTGAGTGCGTGTCTGTGTGTGTGCGTTAGCGAAGTGAACGATGAATGCCATTTGTCAGCTGGAGGCTGACTCCGGCTAATGCCTCTTTTGATTAGCCTAAATCGGCATGTCAAAGCGAAACATCTGACACGGACGATGTAATGCGACAAATGTGGGCTCGGTTTGGGGAGGAGGGGGCATGTTCCTTCTCAAGGCTAAGCGAATGGTTTAAACGCAACAGTGAATGGTACAGCGCCAGCTGGAGATAACTCAATAGGCTCATCCTGGCGGGAAATTCAATTGCGCGTCACACCACAGTGGCGCACAGGTAAATTAAATATTCAAACGCGCGCGGTCTCTTCGCTTCTGGCCAGCGTGTGCGGACTATAGCAGGGCGAACGCCAAGGTGCTAAGTGTGTCGCAGTTGATTAGAATTCAATTTACATCCTAATACCGCTCGAATGGCGCGGATCTGCCACCCATGGCTCGGCAACCCTTCGCGTTTGAGCACCGGCTTCAGTTGAAAAGTTTATGGAGTTCAAAATTGCACCTTAGAATTCGCCTGCTCTCTCTGTCTCTCACACACAGGGTAGCGACACAGTTAGGCTTCTTTTGATTTCAAAGAATCAGTGAAAGTAGATAGCATAATCAGCACTAATTAGAGTACAAAGATTCACTTAGCCGTAGGTCGGTCAGATTGACACTTCCGGGAAGTTCGGAGGTAGCCATATCTTCCATTACAAGACTAGGTGAGCGGGTTTTTGGAATGGAGTGGTAGCAAATGACGGAATCAAGTAGCAGCTACCTGGCGGCACTGGCGATGGCAATGGAAACGAAGTGTTATTTCGAGTTAATGATAGAACTTCCTAACTTCTAGCCCTTCTGCCCAAACGGTGAATGTTTTGGGCAGCTTTGATGGGCGTGCTATTTTCGGCGACAAGCAAATTAGCAAATACTTTATATTATGAAGTATACTACACTGTTTCTAGCGGGCCATTACTTCCGTGTTTTTTTTTCGGGTTTAAATATCTAGAATGCAGGAAATCCGATACGTGATTCGGTAAGCGGTTTTCTACTGCTTCTTTACAACGTTCTCAGTAAAAGATTACGGAACGATCATCGGCGCTACGGTAAAACGAAGTTCAAGTGATCGTTTCCGCCAGCGTATCGGTGTGTAAAATCGATTTATAAGCAGCTCACTCCAAACACAAACACAGAAAAGCAGCCAAATTTAGACCGGTGCACAAAATCAATTTCTGTTCGGGTGAAAGACGTGTTCTAGAAAGTGGATGGGGATGGAAGTCATTCGAGCCCGTGCCATCGAACCATAAGCTGCCGATAGGGAAGAATCGAAGCATCGTATTCCGCGAATCACTTGATTGGATATTTAGCTCGTTTCATTAGCAGCAGCAGCAGTAGTAATGGCAGCCGTGGAAAGCTGGGGACGTGCAACCTGATAAACGGCAACGGCAGTTTTTATCTTTTATTTCCGTTATTATGTTCGTCCGTCGCAACGGTTTTTTGGGACTTTTTATTTAGTATTCACCACCGGTAATTTAATTCGCCTCCGAGCAGGTGACTGTAGCATGGGTACAGGTTACAGATGCTGAGGTTCGAAACCTAGCCGTGATGTGGGAAAAAGCATCCGTTCTTAAGCGATTGCCTGTTTACTTGAGCCGAAGCAATAAAGCTGCTCGCGTACCGGGGGGGCTACGTTCGGTTCCCATTATTCGGCAACAGTGTTTCATTTCTACGAAGTGTTTGATACGTGCTCGTTTCAAGCCGTGAAACTCCCGGTTTAATGGCCCGGAGCGAGTAGTATTACGTTATAATGGGATCCTTTAAAGTGGCAACAATAATTGTCGAAAACGTGAGAGAACACTGCACGGAATAGCGCTATCTATTGGTGAGCGTTGCTCCGGGAAGGTACTATGAATGTTTTTTGGATGGTAAAGTTAGTTTGCTTAGCATGAAGTGTTTATGTAAAATTGTACTCGAGCTAATGAAGGAAAATGTGAAAATAGAAATTGGTTCTCAATTTTACGTATATTATATAAGTTGATGGTTTTGATGTAGTTAAAGATATGCATCCTATGTTAACGCTCCTTTAAGCCTGGTGCACTAGATACTGGGCGCCTCCATGGGTAAATATTTTTTCTGTTGCATTCGATGAAACAATGCTAGTTTTGCTAAAAAAATCTCATTTAAGCTTATGCTGCGGTAACTCAGCTTAACTATTTGTGTAAAAATGTTAAGGAACACTGAAAATGTTAAGTGTTAAATAGTTTTAGCATTGTTTATAGAACTACTTTGAATGACATTCTCGAAATTGCCAAATTGCCAAATGCCAAAAATAATTCCTCCAAACCATTGACACAATATGCGTTGCAATACTATTAAAAATTAAAGCTTTAAAGTCCATTACTGTTGTTTGACAAAATAGCAAAAACTCACGCCCTGCTACCATTTCCATAATGCAAGCCCTTAGCAAAGCATTACCGACCCATTTCAGCAAGCAGCACACTCACGTTCGGGTTCACAAACATTCGTACGATTTTTGGTAGGTTTTCTACCGCCTGCACTAACAGAGAATACCGAATTTTCAATCCCATTCAACCGTCGGTAAAAGTCACTCCGGTAATCCGGATGGTACCGGTCTGGGCAATCACTCACTCACTCAATACCCGCACACAACCCATCCCTTAAACAGGGGCTATTCTCCTCCATCAGCACTAAACTAATCCCCGGTCTTGACCGGTCAAACAGTGCTGGCAAACACTGGCTGGCAGCCGGAAGATGGTAATGATGGTCACATCATCATGGCCGGGAAGGCCAAAGCTACTTACCGAGCACACCGTTACCGAGGACCAGATTCCAGGACTGTGGTATGATAAGCCAGGCCAGGGCGGGCAGCAGCATGTTGGCAGCGCTGTAAAACACTCCCAGCACTATCATCACGCGGGATCGATGCTGCAGGCTGTGGAACTCGGACAGATACGCCATCAGCACGGCGAACGGTCCACAGATGCTGTTCGGGGGAAAGGGAAAAAACGGACACCGATAAGAAGCGAGCGGGTAACTTTTTCCGTGGATGAAAATGCAAACGGCACACATTCCCTGCACGTGGCCCGCACCGCGCTATCAGCTGACCCGCATCTAAAGCACACGCTCGCTTACCCGGAAGCACTCAAACCTTTGGAGCAGCGCTATAAATTACGTTTACTTTGCTAGCATTTATTCTTGCCGTTTGCGACCATTCCCCTTTTTGCCCCATCGCGCACATCGTACCCGTTCAGTCGATACGAGAACGATTGAATCGTGACAGCAGTGGCAGATTTTTCTTACCTTTGCCAGCGATGACATTTAATCACGGGCACGATTGGTAGTGAAAAACTTTGCTACAATCGAAACACGGGCGATGGAATAAGGGGTGTGTGTGAAAGTGGAGGGCAAACGGGAGAAAGAGAAAGAACGAGAGAACGAGGCACTCATCAAACGTCTAAATCGATTGGCTTTCTGCGTATTGCAAGTGAAACGAATTTAATACGTTTCCTTCGGTGCTAAGAAAAGGCCGTGCCAGAGGGGACGCATAAGAATAAAATCCGGGCGCTCAGTTCTGTCAAACGGGAGGGGTTTTTTCGCTGTTGTCACTTCCTGTCAACAACCGAATATCAAGAGTTCAAGATAAGGTTTTTGATGTTGTTGTTGTTGTTATTTTGTTGATAAAGAAGGAAATGGCCCCGTGTTGATGACTTCCGCTAAGCTGTGTACTGGCGTTTCTCATTTACCGCTTTTCACACTTTCACACTTTTTAATAGATCGAACGCTCCCCGTGCGTACTCACTTCGGGCATCACTTCACCACATTGTACACTCAACAAATAGCAAATCAATTTTTATTGAGCTTGCTTTCCGGTTGTACTCCAGTTGTCCGGAAGTGATTGCATCACACAGCAGTTCCAGCATTATTTAATTGCGTCAAGAATCGGTCGTGCGTTCGTTAAGCGCTTCACCATACGTCACCAGTGTGAAATTGTTCAGATGGTTTTCGGTTGGAGTTGGAGCACGTATAAGGTTAATTTCCATATCACCCAGATAATCTCTGCCAACTCGACCCACATGTCTCACTAGTCTCATTTCACACATTGCATTCCCGCAATACTCACAGTGCCGGAATGTTACTTACACAAAGCCACCCATAAATTTGAAAACCATTATGGCCACCATGTTCTGGCTGAGGGCGCACAGGACGTTGAAGGTGCTGTCCAGAAGAAAGCCCACGACCAGCAACCGTTTCCGGCCGTACGTATCGGACAGGAAGCCCCAGAGGAAGGCGGATGTTATCATTCCTGGGAAATGCAAGCACGGAGAGAAAACAGTGAAACAATCAAGCCGTTGCAAGTCGGATTAGGGGGCACTACAAATTGGGGCCGCTTGTTAGTTGCAGCCCGGGCCGGCTTTGCTTACCAGTGTAGGTGATGGCATTCAGCATACCCTTGTCAGCAAGGGAAAGGTTCAGGTCACACTCGGCGCTCGGCAGCACGTAGGACATGGTGGTCGTCTCGAATACGGTCGTCATGCAGCAGGGCATCGCTACCAGCAGCAGCAGGTAGTTGAAACGACCGTAACCAGTGGCGGCGATCGCCGTCTCGAAATCGGCCGGTGCATGCACTGTTTGGAGCAGTAGAGCAGGGGGAAAAAGGGGTTCAGAATAGAGAAGCAGGGCCGAGTGAAGGGCTTTTAATAATAAACTGTTTATTAACCGTGGCATCGCCACAGTTTCTGTTCTCGTTTTCTGTGCTGTGTGCCAGTGGTCGGTTCTGCTTTGAACGCACGCTGCATGGAAATTAATTTACCACGTCTCATCCGGGCAAGGTGCAATGGCTTTCAGCTTTGCCGTACGTTCTTCTTAGTACAGAATGGCCACGAACGAGCTGCTAGACGGTAGCAACTTTTACAATTTTAGCGGGCTGGTTAGATTTTTGATGTCAAAACTTATGGCATAATTCGCTGCTGGGAGTACCAAGACCCACAATAGAGCAGTATCTAACATTAATCATTGTTAAACTGAATTTAATAAAAGCTCCCTTGAAAGTTATGCTGTGTATGATATAACTATTGATAGAAAACATGATGCTCATCGTGCTGGACGCTTATTTAATGTGTTTAAAAGCGTCTAATCTTGCTATAGTGTAGCTTTGTAGCATAGTAAAATAGGAATAAAATTACCTAAATTAAAGGCAACTTAATCAATTCTTATAATTCATTCACACGAAATAGCGAAATACTGTGCGGGTCCGGTAGCTGGTAAGACGAAGGATGCGAGAGGATCGTTCGCAAGCCTTACTTCAATTATGCAGCTGATTGTCTATCGTTACCAGCGTGCCTAAAGCAACCACCTGGGCGTGGCTAATTAGAATTAGGCAAGGGTCGATGAACCATCATCACCATCGTTATGGCCCGAACGCTGCTGCTTGCACAATCGGCCACGGAAGGAATTAGTCTCGCAACAGACCGCACAGACACTTTAATTTAACGATTATGGCCGTCCTGTCGGCACCAATGGCTTTAAACTCGTAACCAAAAAGGCCATTAACTGTGGGGCGCGATGATCACGAGAGATCGGCGAAAAACACGAAACTGTCACCGTAACACTTACCACCGTCGCCGCCGGTACCATCCGGCCGAACATTGATTTCTATCACTTTCGAGTGTTTATCCTTCGATGATTCCATCGTTTGATGTTGATGTGCGTACTCGTTCCGTTTCGATTGACACTGAAGCGTAATTTCAAACGCGTTTCCCTCGCACGCACACCGACCTTAGTGCGTCTTGCTGCTTGCTGATGAAGGCGCTATCGCCGACCCAAACGAACCGCTCATCGTTCACGGCCGGTACACCGTGCGCGTGCAACACTTTCCGGATGATTACTGGCTGCTTGAAGCTGCTGCGTGCCAATTGTGCGCTCACTTTGCTCTAACGAAGCATGCCCGTTATCTACAGCTAATCCCACACGGTCACGGTGCAGCAATGTTTTGTCAACGTAGTGCTGATATTTTTATCCCTGCCTGACGTTCCGGTCGTTAGCAGGCCTGCTGGTGATAACGATTTCGCGTAGAGATGTTGTTCCCGGACAGTGGCAGTGAGGCTGGACGGTTCCCAAAAACATGTGCCCACCGGATGGTTCCGATGAGCAGCAAAACAAACTTCTACCGTCTTACCCCATTCTGCCCCGATGGCGCGTGGCGAGACAATAAACGAGGCCAAGATTTCGATGTCACCGTACACCACCACCACCCGGCCTACGGGTCGTGCGTTTGTTTGAGTGTGCATGACGGAAAAATACTGATGATAGCGTGAGATTTCACCATTCCAGCAGGTGTTTACGGTAGTCCGGTGCGTCATTCGTCATTCGGTGATAGGTGCGTTGCCCTGGTGCTAACCGGGAAAGTCCTTAAGGATCAAGCACTGTTACAAATCTGCCTTATTTCTTTCGGAGCACAATAGAAGGATAAGAGGGTCAAAAATAGCATAACCCTGAACATATGTTGCACACACAAACACACACGCCTTTGGCTGTAATAACTAGAGTGGCACAAAAGTTTTGCGTATTTGCAGGATGAGGAAACAATATATTTAAAATTGAATTTTGTAACGAATGGTAGTATACAAGGTGCCTATTAGAGATGTGCACAATGAGTAAGAGTGAGTGAGTGAGTTTAATCTTGCAAAGGAGTTTATAGTTTCAACTCAACTTAAAGATTTTTTATGACTATCAATCTCTGCGCCGACTAGTGACTCCTTTTGGCTTCAAACTCACTCTCACTCGATGCGGTAACTATTGACCAAGACTTCCTCACTCTTATTGAGTGTGTTTGAAGCCAAAAGGTGTTGGTCACTAATTAGAAGCGAGTGAGAATGGGTTTGAAGCCAAAAGGAGTGAGGCACTACCGGCCGTATCAGTGTGCGATATATGGCGCATTTGTCGAGGCCTGCTCCTAGGGAGCACGTCTAATAGACATGGCCTGGCGTCCAATCCGTTTCCAGGAAACTCGGTCCATGGCTGCACTCCTCCTTCCCCGGCTGCATCCGATATCCCTCAGGTCTGACTCCACTTGATCCAGCCAAC
>KZ062458.1:81038-121344 GCA_002091835.1 Anopheles maculatus | reverse complement strand
CCAGCATAGTCCAGGACTCGTGCCCGTAGAGGACTACCGGCCGTATCAGTGTGCGATATATGGCGCATTTCGTGCGTTGTTGGAGTCTTCTGGATCTCAGGAGTTTGTGGAGTCCGTAGTAGGCACGATTCCCCTGAACAATGTGCCTTCTGATTTCGCTGCTTACGTTGTTACGGCCGGTACACCGTGCGCGTGCAACACTTTCCGGATGATTACTGGCTGCTTGAAGCTGCTGCGTGCCAATTGTGCGCTCACTTTGCTCTAACGAAGCATGCCCGTTATCTACAGCTAATCCCACACGGTCACGGTGCAGCAATGTTTTGTCAACGTAGTGCTGATATTTTTATCCCTGCCTGACGTTCCGGTCGTTAGCAGGCCTGCTGGTGATAACGATTTCGCGTAGAGATGTTGTTCCCGGACAGTGGCAGTGAGGCTGGACGGTTCCCAAAAACATGTGCCCACCGGATGGTTCCGATGAGCAGCAAAACAAACTTCTACCGTCTTACCCCATTCTGCCCCGATGGCGCGTGGCGAGACAATAAACGAGGCCAAGATTTCGATGTCACCGTACACCACCACCACCCGGCCTACGGGTCGTGCGTTTGTTTGAGTGTGCATGACGGAAAAATACTGATGATAGCGTGAGATTTCACCATTCCAGCAGGTGTTTACGGTAGTCCGGTGCGTCATTCGTCATTCGGTGATAGGTGCGTTGCCCTGGTGCTAACCGGGAAAGTCCTTAAGGATCAAGCACTGTTACAAATCTGCCTTATTTCTTTCGGAGCACAATAGAAGGATAAGAGGGTCAAAAATAGCATAACCCTGAACATATGTTGCACACACAAACACACACGCCTTTGGCTGTAATAACTAGAGTGGCACAAAAGTTTTGCGTATTTGCAGGATGAGGAAACAATATATTTAAAATTGAATTTTGTAACGAATGGTAGTATACAAGGTGCCTATTAGAGATGTGCACAATGAGTAAGAGTGAGTGAGTGAGTTTAATCTTGCAAAGGAGTTTATAGTTTCAACTCAGCTTAAAGATTTTTTATGACTATCAATCTCTGCGCCGACTAGTGACTCCTTTTGGCTTCAAACTCACTCTCACTCGATGCGGTAACTATTGACCAAGACTTCCTCACTCTTATTGAGTGTGTTTGAAGCCAAAAGGTGTTGGTCACTAATTAGAAGCGAGTGAGAATGGGTTTGAAGCCAAAAGGAGTGAGGCACTACCGGCCGTATCAGTGTGCGATATATGGCGCATTTGTCGAGGCCTGCTCCTAGGGAGCACGTCTAATAGACATGGCCTGGCGTCCAATCCGTTTCCAGGAAACTCGGTCCATGGCTGCACTCCTCCTTCCCCGGCTGCATCCGATATCCCTCAGGTCTGACTCCACTTGATCCAGCCAACACGAGCTCGCTGTGCTCCTCTGTGCCTCGTGCCGAACGGGTCGCTGACGAGCACTTTCCTGGCAGGGCATGAGTCCGGCATCCTCATCACGTGACCCAACCAGCGTATCCTTCCGGCTTTGGCAACCGTCAGGATGTCTGCATCGTCAAACAGCTCAGCTAGCTCGTGGTTCATTCTCCTTCTCCACACGCCCTGCTCGCACACACCGCCAAAAATAGTCCGTAGCACCCGCTGTTCGAAAATGGCGAGTGCATTGGCGTCCTCTGCCAGCATAGTCCAGGACTCGTGCCCGTAGAGGACTACCGGCCGTATCAGTGTGCGATATATGGCGCATTTCGTGCGTTGTTGGAGTCTTCTGGATCTCAGGAGTTTGTGGAGTCCGTAGTAGGCACGATTCCCCTGAACAATGTGCCTTCTGATTTCGCTGCTTACGTTGTTATCCGAAGTTACGATCGTGCCAAGGTAGCAGAACTCCTCTACTACCTCGAGATCGTCGCCGTCAACTAATACTCTGCTTCCGAGTCGTGCTCTATCACGGTCAGAGCCTCCCGCAAGCAGGTACTTTGTCTTCGTCGCATTGATCCTCAATTAAATCCTATCGGCCTCGCGTTTTAGTCGGGTGTACGCTTCGCACACCGCCGCAGATGTTCGCCCGATGATATCGATGTCATCCGCGAAGCCAAGGAATTGGAGAGACCGGGTGAAAATCGTGCCCCAGATGTCGAAGCCCGCGCTTCGCATGGCGGCCTTCCAGAGCGATATAGAACAGCAAGTTGAAACGTAGAAAGTAATTAAACAATTAGTTTAGAGTACATTTTTTTCATGAATCTTTAAAGTGTGAGTCAAAGATTCAAATCCTTGTAACCACTCACTCACTCTGATTCAACTCTTCGAAAATCAGAGCCGTTATCGCTGTATATCTCAGCTGGTGCACCTCGGCGACAAATAAATCGACGGACACATGCTATACAGCTTTCGGTTGTCAAATTGTGAGCAACTTCTAAGTGTACTGCTCGTATCGTGAGACAAGTGAATAAAGCCACCCTTGTTGCTGCTCCCGGTGACGCACAGAAATAACACTTTGTAACCTTCCTTTGCACCTTTTATTCCAAACGAGTGTGGGTCGGTAATCGGTAATTGGTAATCGATGTTCGGTGGTCGGTTTCAAAAAACGCGTCCTATTCTGGCTAAGTCACACTTTTGAGAGAGCCCTATCTCGTCCTTCCGGTCCTGCGCTGCTTCTCTCTTCTTTTTTCGTTTGACACTCATCGCGTTTATAACATGGAATCAACTTCGCGCTATCTCAACATTCCTCCTCCCGTGAACCTTGTGTAGACACCTAAACATGTTCACAAAGTGCTTGCGTCGAAGTAATAATTACGTACATCATTTCATATCATATCATATCATATCATTTTTACATCACGACTTTACCCATCAATCTGCGGCGAATCTAGATCTCTCGGTTCTATGTCCAACACTGCCAGTTTGGACACTGCTCGCAGAAACTTGCCTTCTGATGTATCGACAACTGCTTGACGAATACGTTCATCCCAACCTTTACGGGTTTCTATGACCCTACCTCTTAGCCATTTATTCCGCCTTTTCTCGTCTACAATCAACACATGGTCACCGATTTTAATTGGTTTTGATTCATTAAACCACTTAGTTCTGCGGGTGATAACAGGCAGATACTCTGTGACCCATCGGCGCCAAAATTGGTTAGTTTGCGACTGAATTAGTTCCCAACTTCTCTTAATTCTTACTGGGTTCATGCAATCATGTAAAAGTTCAGGTTTAGAACCTGATGAACTACCGAGTAAAAAATGGTTTGGAGTTAAAGCTTCACTTTCTTCGGAGTCTAGTGGAAGATAAGTCAGAGGTCTGGAATTTACTATTGTCTCAGCCTCTGCTAACAGAGTAAGTAACCCTTCGTCGTCAAGGTTCTTCATCTCGGAACAAGCAATACTACGCATAGCTTCTTTCACTGATCGCACCATCCTTTCCCATGCTCCTCCCATATGTGGTGTTGCTGGTGGAATGCAATTCCATTGGGTGTCAGTGTTTGTAAAGCTAATGCAAAGTTGTTTGTTTATTGGAGCTAGTTGCTGTTCGAGAATAGATTTTGCTCCTTTAAAGTTCGTGCCGTTATCGCTGTATATCTCAGCTGGTGCACCTCGGCGACAAATAAATCGACGGACACATGCTATACAGCTTTCGGTTGTCAAATTGTGAGCAACTTCTAAGTGTACTGCTCGTATCGTGAGACAAGTGAATAAAGCCACCCATGTTGCTGCTCCCGGTGACGCACAGAAATAACACTTTGTAACCTTCCTTTGCACCTTTTATTCCAAACGAGTGTGGGTCGGTAATCGGTAATTGGTAATCGATGTTCGGTGGTCGGTTTCAAAAAACGCGTCCTATTCTGGCTAAGTCACACTTTTGAGCGGCAAGCAGGTACTTTGTCTTCGTCGCATTGATCCTCAATCCAATCCTATCGGCCTCACGTTTTAGTCGGGTGTACGCTTCGCACACCACCGCAGATGTTCGCCCGATGATATCGATGTCATCCGCGAAGCCAAGGAATTGGAGAGCCCGGGTAAAAATCGTGCCCCGGATGTCGAAGCCCGCCCTTCGCATGACACCTTCCAGATCGATATAGCGCAGCATAGTGCCCATGAACAAATGGCGTAAACTAACAACTTGAAGTCTTGCAATAGAATGAATGTTAAAATGCTAAATGTGTATGTGTTTACTTTTTGTAGCGTCTTTAACTATTCTCAACTGTACCATGTCTAAACAAACACGATTTGGACAATTTTGGAAAACAAGCAATGTGAAATATAGATGTTCAGAAATGATGTACGCATTTATGTATGTTGCAAATAGTTCGTGCATATCACCTAATCCGATACGGTTGGAAGGCATGCAAGATGTCCCTTTCTATATCCACTGTGTAATGTAAAGAGCGCTGAAGTGCACAATCTTTGAAGACGAATTGAAGTTAACGTCGCAGAACGCCGCATGTTCACCGGCGTAAGCTGTTTAAAGGAATCACAATCCGGGCGTCCCCGTTAGTGTGAGTGTGTGCCTTCTCCCAGGCGGACAGAAACTCTACTACGCCACTACAAAGTCATTGCATTATTCATCCCACGAACGGACGCATCACGGATGGCTGAACCGGATTTATTCTCTCTCTCTCCCTCTTTCTCTGCATCGTTCAGCTATGAAAACTTTTCATAATTCGCTCCATGAGGTACAACACTACATAGCCATTCATCTGTTCTTTTTTAGCTAGTCTGTATAGCCATATATGATTGACCTTTTCTTTTCGTTTTGGCGTTTTGTTTAGAGATTGGGTAATGTGTGTGTGAGTGCTGTGACACACGACATGCTTTCCCTCGCCAGATCGGATCCGGCCAGGTGCAGCTCTGTCAAGTGGTTCACTTTGTAGCGGCACAAACCGGTGTTGGTGGCATTGGCTGCGTGCCAAGAAAGTAGTTCTGCACAACAATGCTTCCCTTGCTGCATCATCCAATCTCGAATAAAGCACTCCAATTTGATTGTGTCTGTCAGCACGGTATCTGCATTCTGGTCCGGGCTGGCTTGTTGTGACATGTTTTTGCTAGCAAAACATTGGCTAAGTGCGCAGATATAGAGGTGCACGACAGCGGTTGAAAATAGATGTTTTTCTCCAGAGCCCGATTGAATGAAGAATGTGTGCTTCGGTTCCGGTGCATCTTAGTCTTGGGAGCTTATCGTAAACGGTCCGTAGCGTTTGCTTGCACTTGATGAGATGCAACAACTGTTAAATTATACTGCAGCATCCCGTACGGTGCAGCACTGCACTAGCTATTGGAAACGATTTTTCAAAGATCAAATTGTGTATGGTCTATGAAGTGTATGAAGAAGATGATTAATCGTATTTCGTACGCGCCGGGTCCACAATCGATTGCACCATCCGTGTGTCTGGTGTGCTGTAGGATAACAGCTCGGCAACTCGTGTTTCGGTTCGTGTACTAACATTTGCGTAACCGTAGCATTACGGGTCATAATACCGAGGCTTAGATAATTACATAGATGCTATACACAGACACACACACACACATGCATTAGCATTACGCAACTGTGGGACGAGTTTCGAGTGTGGAGGGGAAAAAAAAAAGAAAGTTCCATCATAAAAGCGAAACATGATTGGCTCATCGTACGTCTGTCCCGGCATCTTTCGTTGAGCAGAAAAGCTGAGCACGTCGGAATTAATAGGGCGAACCCCGGTTTTTTGCTGAGCCGGAAAACTTTCTATCCTAATCAGCACAAAATGATTTACTAGCTAGCCAGCCGGCCAGCCAACCAGCCATCCAGCCAGCCAGCCAACCGTCCCAGACCGATTGATAGGAATTTTAATCAGAACCAAAGCAGCTTTCTAACGCTGGCGGTGCGTTTCAATAATTGTTAGTCACCTTGGTGAAGTCACCTTTTTGTGTGTGGTGTTGCCGTTGTTGTCGTCGTCGAAAAAGGTATAATAACATTGCACACACACACACACACGTCCTGTGTGTGTGTAGGGACGAGTCATTGTTATGCGTTTTCTTTCGAATGAGTATGTGCACCGGCCAGTAATATGTTTGCTCGTTGGTTCCTTCGTTAAGCGTCCACCGAACCCCGAACTGAGCAGCACCGGGCGAATGTTGTGATGGACACGGGTATACTGTTGCCGACCGGTAGTGAAATGATGTCTTTTCGATTATCACTAACCAAACAACTGGACCGTCCGTCCGAGTCGTGACGGGTGAACGGGTATGATACTAGCAATACCGCAGTGTATGTACAGTATAGAATGAAACCTTCCAAACCAGGTAGAACGTACCGATGGCAAGCCAACAGTCACAAGCACACATACAACGGCTTGATGGCTGCGATGGCTGTGTCCCGTCGCCGGTATCGGACGGATAGCGGCATGTTGATTGTTATCTGGAACTAGCCCACTTACCACTGGTGGTCCGGAGATGATCGCCTTCACGCTCGGGACACTTAGCCCCTTTTTGGATGCGATGGCCGAACTTTATCTGGCGCGTGTGACGGTACGATATGATTTGCATATTCTATCTTGGAAAGTAACCCGAAAAAAAAACAGAAACCCCTGGCATGCTTCTGCTATCCGTGGTGAACCATTTCGCCCGTTGACGTTCAATGACTACAGTTTTCCCCCCTTTTCGGAAGACCCACATCGGCCGAAATCCCACGCGTTGACGAACGAGATGAGTTTTGCATTCTTGTCCGTGGTAGAGAAGACTGCCACCCCGGGGGTTTTTTTATTCTAGAGAACTGCGCTGCGGTTACCCGACCTGGATAAGTTCCCTTTTTTTTACTCCTCTCCGCTTCACTGCTCGGATAGGGGCAGGGTTCAATAGTAGGGTTTCGATATTGAATTTTGTGCGGTTAGCAGTTTCGGCCGGAATGGTCCAGTTCGGTTCCGACAGAATTTGTATGTGAATGTGTGCGTGTGTGTGTGATTTTTTTGCTTCGTTGATGAGATGATGTAAACAAATTCATGGAAGGTGTGGCATCAGCGAAAGCTTTTAATGGAGTTGATTGTGATGAGGAAATTTGCGATAATCCACTCTGCTGACGCACTGGGGACATCGGCCGTAGTTCGATTAACGTGCGGTTGAGGTGTAGAACCATAGAATCGGGTTCTGTTAGTGGTGTAACCATTTTGGAAACGTTATCATCATCGGGGTATCGTAAAAATCGGCTCGAAATCCCATGGTAGCCCACATGAACATTGTGTTCCTTATCTGGGGGGCTAGTTTTATCTGCAGACCAGTTATGGACGGATGGAGATGGAGTAGATCCCAGCCAGCCAGCCAACCGTCCCAGACCGATTGATAGGAATTTTAATCAGAACCAAAGCAGCTTTCTAACGCTGGCGGTGCGTTTCAATAATTGTTAGTCACCTTGGTGAAGTCACCTTTTTGTGTGTGGTGTTGCCGTTGTTGTCGTCGTCGAAAAAGGTATAATAACATTGCACACACACACACACACGTCCTGTGTGTGTGTAGGGACGAGTCATTGTTATGCGTTTTCTTTCGAATGAGTATGTGCACCGGCCAGTAATATGTTTGCTCGTTGGTTCCTTCGTTAAGCGTCCACCGAACCCCGAACTGAGCAGCACCGGGCGAATGTTGTGATGGACACGGGTATACTGTTGCCGACCGGTAGTGAAATGATGTCTTTTCGATTATCACTAACCAAACAACTGGACCGTCCGTCCGAGTCGTGACGGGTGAACGGGTATGATACTAGCAATACCGCAGTGTATGTACAGTATAGAATGAAACCTTCCAAACCAGGTAGAACGTACCGATGGCAAGCCAACAGTCACAAGCACACATACAACGGCTTGATGGCTGCGATGGCTGTGTCCCGTCGCCGGTATCGGACGGATAGCGGCATGTTGATTGTTATCTGGAACTAGCCCACTTACCACTGGTGGTCCGGAGATGATCGCCTTCACGCTCGGGACACTTAGCCCCTTTTTGGATGCGATGGCCGAACTTTATCTGGCGCGTGTGACGGTACGATATGATTTGCATATTCTATCTTGGAAAGTAACCCGAAAAAAAAACAGAAACCCCTGGCATGCTTCTGCTATCCGTGGTGAACCATTTCGCCCGTTGACGTTCAATGACTACAGTTTTCCCCCCTTTTCGGAAGACCCACATCGGCCGAAATCCCACGCGTTGACGAACGAGATGAGTTTTGCATTCTTGTCCGTGGTAGAGAAGACTGCCACCCCGGGGGTTTTTTTATTCTAGAGAACTGCGCTGCGGTTACCCGACCTGGATAAGTTCCCTTTTTTTTACTCCTCTCCGCTTCACTGCTCGGATAGGGGCAGGGTTCAATAGTAGGGTTTCGATATTGAATTTTGTGCGGTTAGCAGTTTCGGCCGGAATGGTCCAGTTCGGTTCCGACAGAATTTGTATGTGAATGTGTGCGTGTGTGTGTGATTTTTTTGCTTCGTTGATGAGATGATGTAAACAAATTCATGGAAGGTGTGGCATCAGCGAAAGCTTTTAATGGAGTTGATTGTGATGAGGAAATTTGCGATAATCCACTCTGCTGACGCACTGGGGACATCGGCCGTAGTTCGATTAACGTGCGGTTGAGGTGTAGAACCATAGAATCGGGTTCTGTTAGTGGTGTAACCATTTTGGAAACGTTATCATCATCGGGGTATCGTAAAAATCGGCTCGAAATCCCATGGTAGCCCACATGAACATTGTGTTCCTTATCTGGGGGGCTAGTTTTATCTGCAGACCAGTTATGGACGGATGGAGATGGAGTAGATCAGAGTAGACTGGTTGAACGGTGGTGGGTTCAATCAGGACTCGTGATTAACGGGAGCATACAACGAGGTAATAGGCTATTACCGGTTAATGAGAAAGACAATTGTCAGTAAACACTCGGTAATCGTAATCGGACACACTGTTTAGTTGAAAATGGTTGAGCCGATACGATACTAGAAACCCCACTCGATCGATATTGATTCGCAAACTTGAAACATATTACATCACACAGACCAAACAGCAAACGAAACATGCAATGGAGACGCCCAGTAGTTCATACGCTTTCCACTGCAAGCAACGAGCTGCTTTGAGGTGGATGTCTGCTTGTGCCTGATCGAGAGCGAGTGTTATTGAATGAATCTTACAAAATGTAAAATGCTTACAACATTCAACAATAAGTGATATTTTTAAAAGATATTTTTTGATATTTTGTTCAAATCACCGAAGCTTTCCGAATGAAACCTTTGATCTTGTTTGTGTAAACTCCTGCTGCGTACAAAGCAATGAGTGTATATGTGTTTGTGAAATGAAGTTCCAATAACTTTTCATTAAAACATTATTTCTAATGTTACTTGTGAGCTCTATTTTTAGGATTTTTTTTTATTCAAAAAATTATGCTTCAATATAATTCAAAGGTAGTTTGAGTTGAGTTGATCAATATTCACCAATCAAAAGGATGGAAATCGCATTTAAATGTTTCGCAAATGTGCTCGGTATTCAACTAAATGCTAGACAGTGTGCTTCGGTTACGGGCTGGTCAATCAATAAGTTATCTTCGTTCGAAACTTAAATCAATCAGTCACCGGGGCGCCTTCAACCAGTACATGACCCAGCAACGGTAACAGTATTGGTAAATGAATGGAAGAAAAATCGAACACTCTTCCGCCCTAGAATGTCTAGGTGGTCCGGACGTTTCCCACGCATAAATTATGCAGAGGTTTATATTTGTTGTCCCTGTTTCAGCGGGAGCGATAGCAGTTGTCGTCCAGCTTTCGATTGGCATGCAAATCAATCGGGAGAGTACTATCGTATTTTGGCAAAAGGATACTCAGGATTGCCGAGAATTCCCTAGATAAATTTAATTGATGCTTCAAATCGTTATTTCGAGTTAAAGAAGGACGTATATAAGGGTCTAGGTTATTTGTACATGTAGTTAGGTTTAATGCATACTGTGTCATGTTTGCCGTCTAAAGTTTTCTATGGAAATAAATGACTTTTAAAACAAGAAACATTTATCGTAATTATTGACCCAAAAGTTAATAACGGGATAGAGTAGCTTAACAGTCAAACACACAAATGATACATAATGAAACTTTTCTCAACTTAATAACAAAGAAATAGATTATTTTACGAAAATGTACATCAACTTTAAGGTTTATGTTTCGGATGATTTTTAAGTAGGAAAGCAAACATATGACTTTCAGTTCATCAAATCACTATGCTTTGTTTGTATTGTTGTTTTTGTTTGTTTTGTTTTTTTACTGACATCTATGTGAGCTTCAAACCATTTTAAACCTAACATTTGTTACAAATTCTTATAATTTCGTTTTGTTTTCTCTTCATTTGTACCATCTCTCATGTGAGCGTGTTTTCACATGCTAACTGGTTCAACATAAACTATTCACCCTCTTCTCTAGGCCTCGCACCAAACACATAGGCCAGTAGGATCAACAAAATCCAACACAAAGCGGGCCTGTCCTTCTCTATGGGACCGGCCCAAGAGAACCCATACGTCCCAATGTTTGTACCATCACTTGTGTTTCCTTTTTTTCCCATCGTTAAACGGTCCGTACTAGCTACTGGAACCAGCGCATGCCAGAAGTCTACTTGTACAATATGGATATCTCTCTAGTAGAAGGTTAGCTCTTTATCAACTACATCACCACCATCCACTACGCTACAATAATGGTAATGAAGGTCCGCGTCTAGTCATTCGCCTCCGATAAAATTCTCAAGAACACGAGCGATCAACATGATCTAGGCTATAAATAAACTTTGTTCAATAATCGTCTCACTTGATAGGTTGTTTTTTTTTGAGTTTTTTTGTGTTTCTGTTATGTCTTAACGCTTTCGAGCATTACTAGCAGCACTAACAACACCTGAACGTATCATCGAACGCTTCAGCACTACGATGCATCGCCGGTTTAAACATCTTTTTTTTAACCTAATTGAAAATCCTTCTTTACAAATACAATCACTTCACCGCAAACCTACAACCTCTAAGTGTTCCCCTGCCCGAAAGCTTATCATCATCGACCGTTCATTGACTGTTTTTCACCGGAATCAGCAAACCAATTGAATGTTTCGTTAGTTCCATCTGTGTCGGGTTTCTTTTCACTCTACTTCTGCTGCATCCATTTCTGGAATAAGCCCCTGGGGATTGAAAGAAAAGCAAACAAAACGGTTGCAGGTGATTATACTGGTGGTACGCTGGTTGGCAAACATGTTAGGGATTAGAAATGGTTTTTCTTGAGGAGATACCGTTTGCCCTTCATCTTCAAGGGCTGCCCGTAATGAAGAGTGAAACCGTTTTGAGGTGTTTGAAGGTTTGAAGAAGTAATTGCATTCCAAACAAATGCTTCTAACTTTTCGACCAGATTTAGCTTTTGTGTAAGGGCATGTGTGTTGAAAAGAACTATGTTGCCTGGTTTGGAAGTTTGGAGGGACAAACTAAGGGTGCGATAGAATGTGAAGGATGTACTTAAATTGTGCTTAAACTGTAGTGCCTGTATGAAAAGAGCAATTATGTTTTATGATTTTGAGAACCAACTCATGCAATTTTATAATGAAACGGCTGTTTAGACATTATTCCATTTATTAGAGGGTACATTAGTATCTAAACTTTCGTCGTGGATAATCATTTTGATCAAAGTATAAACATGTGAGAAAGGCAGACACATAACACCTATTTTATTTTGTTCTGTAAAAAACCAAAGCAAATAAACATAAAAATTCGAGCGTTTTCAGCATCAACAGGTTAGTGTCAGTAGCAGGAATTTATGCAGGCTAAACTAATGCTTCAATATTAAAGTTCATAATAAGGGAATCAAATTTTCAAAGCCACATTTTAAGTGTTTATCAAATGTTTTAAAATTATCATTTTAACAAAACTCAAATCTCTGCTTTTTCTCGAAAACGGTTATTGCTGAAACTTTTACATGAAAACATTTTATACATACACATCAAACCTATCAGTGTAGCATGCAACTCGTTTGAAAATGTCATTTCAAAGACAAGAATTTCCCATTTGTCCATCACCGATCTAGTGGTCAGTTCCGGTAGCCCGGCAATCACTGGCTAGCTATCCCCAGCCAATAAAAGACTCGAGCGTTGTTAAACCTAACGCATGTATGCATGTGTGTGTGCGTGATAAAACCATATGGCCATTGATTTGGGTGGAAAATTGTAATCGGATCGAAAAGTCCTCACCGACTTTTCGGTCCGGTTTCTGTTGTTGAGCGTGGGCACCATGTTGCGGTAGATCGTATCGTACGATTTTTTCTACTTAATTTTCTCCGATGCGGAAATGAAAATTGGTCACGGTGGATAAGAGCCACCGAAAAGAAAAAAATAAAAATAGAAGAAACAGACGAACGAATCTATTGGATCAATCAAAACGGTCACCATGGATGGTCAGCAGTGTTCGAACCTGGAAATCATTCCCGCGTGAACACCTCTGAACCGGGAGCCCCGTATGTCTACTTACACTGGCACTGGCAGGAATAGATCGGTTTGTGTGTGTGTGTGTGCGCGGGCGCGCGTATGTGCCACCACAAGCCGGTCATTCGTCATCTTTTTCACTGGCAAAATCTCGTCTCTCGAATGGTTCGTCGCGCTGGAACTGAGCCGATCATTTGCCGGTGACCGTGGGCTTAATCGTACTGCGGATGTCAGGAAAATTCGTGACTGTTGGAGGAACTGTGCTGTAGCTCGTTCGAGTTGTGGTTCAGGTGCAGGAAGTTGATGGTCTGCAGTTCGGCAATGTCGGCGACTGGCTGTTTGTCACCGCCACCGTTGACCGCACTTTCTAGCACGTTCACGCTCAGATGAGCCGGACGGGGAAGGCCTGTTCGCATCCGGTACTCTTCCGTGCTCGGCGGCCGCCATCGTACCGAGACAGACCGTTGTCGATCTGGGTAGCGTGTGGATGAATGAAACGAACAAACGGGGAAACAAAATTACTACTTGCGTGGTACATATTAAGTTAACATGCTGGTCTTGCTTAAACTAAATCGTTTTGTATTAGCAATGCTCAAATTAAATTGTAAGGTTATCGACGAAAAATCCCCTATTAAATCTTCACAAATCGATCTCTTCTATCGGACCGGTTGTCCTTCTTCTTTTTCTGGGCCCTTTCCATAATTCAATGAAGGAAGGCAAAATTGTGACCTATTCAGGGTAAACGTTCATTGGTTTATATTGGACTTTTTTTTCTCTGTTAAGCTGCTCGTTCCTAGGACTTCTTGTACGGCCATGAATGGATGCGTTGGTTCACCACAGACCATGCCTTTGAATCGTTTCGTCGAACACGGAACGGTCTTTAAGCAACTTTTTCAACCGACCAGCCGACTTGATTAATGATGGAAAGTTGAGACCTAAATTTTTGACTAATATCGATTAGCGGGTTGATGGCGGGTTTTTCAGGCAATGACGAACAACAAAATTAAGTTTAGGTCGATGCCACCCATCCACTGGAGTTCGGAAAAAAATTGAGCTGAAACCACACAAAAGTTGTCAATGGCAAACGATTTTTCTCGAGTTTGTTTAGTGCTTATGGGTTATTTACTGATGAAAGATTTTTTTTTCTTTCATGATTTACGAAGGTAAATACGTATCTTTGTTGATTAATCAGTAAAGCGTTTGCTACCCCCAAAGGTAGGTGACGTTTTGTTAGGGCGTTTAGTTAAATATCCTTTTGAGATACTTTATCATTTTCATCACCACCGTTCGAATGTCAAGCGAACTGGCAAGGATTGTCCGAAAGCAGCGCAATAACGTTGAATCGCTGCTATTGTGTGTACCGTTGGTGATTAAATATTTATCAATAGCTTTTCAGCACCTTCATAAATAACGGTACATAGTAAGCAATTGCAGCTTTTCTAAGGCGAAAGTTGTTGTTGCTTCCGTTTGCTTCTAGGCAACGGACGATTTTTCTCCATTAAGTTCAGTTGAGAAAAACATGAAAAAGAAGGGAAAGAAAGCAAACAGAATGAAGTTTCGAACACGATTCGTCAAAACACGGGTGCATTTCCCGGGTAACGTTGTGTAACGCCATTCCGGGAAGGTTTGGTTCTTTGGAAAGCGCGTGCTAATGCAGAAATGCCGGGAATGAAAACCCAATTATATCATCGATTTCGAGCGAATACCGGACTTATCGACACCAAAAGTTGATGGAAGTCAGTTATCCGCCGCTGGTTGATTGAGACGTGCCGCCTATGTATGCGTAGGTTAAATACATCCCCGGTCCGAGATTGGTTCTTACGGCGAAGGTTGTTTATCGAAGGGCGCACGAGTTCGGAGAAGGCGGAATGAAAAAAAAACGTCAACAAAGACATCCAGGGTTAAATGGTCGGTTCTATTGCAAGACGACCCGTCAAAACACTTTGTCCAAAACGGGAGGGGGGGGGGGGGTTTGGGCGAGAAAAAGGGTGGTGAACTGTTGGAGCTAGTGATTCCCCAGGAGGTAAGTTTATGTTCGCCGGAAAAATGTCTTACACGACCGAGCGCGCATGTAAAATTCATCAGCCAAACTAAACATACTGCCGATGACACACGGAGTACGTGCAGGTACTCGGGAAATCGACAGATAGCATGTCCAACAGTAACAGAGGTTTTCTCTCATGGCGGATGATAAGGGTTAAAATATGACTGGACACACAGTTTGTTGGCCGGTGTCCTTTCATAAATTTTTCCGTACAAGTTGTCGGGTCGAAAGTTGCTGCTCCTTCCCGGATGGGTTAACGGTTCTCGGGTTCCATATTTCTCTGTCCGTAGCCTACCGTAATAACTATCGTTTTAGTGCTAAAAAGACATCCCAAAGATGTACGTAACTCCGCACGAAACATTCGTACTCTTTTGCTCGCTTACGCTTGCTCTGTTCAATATTCTAACCAGCTACATATCTTAACGTACCCCTTCGGAGGTGTTATTTTTGCCTCTTGATTTTGTCCCTTCTCTTCTGCTTCTCCTCCCTCCTTCCTCCCCCCGCGAAATCTGAACGATTTGTAGAGATTTACAGCGGGTGAAAACTTAATTGAAACGTGCAGCGCCTTTTTTGCTGCTTCCCGATCAAAACAGACCGGTCCTCGACGGTTAAAATAAGCCCCGGGGCTTAGCGGGAATTACTTACACGACCGGTACCGGCCCAGTTCGGAGTTGGAATTTTTGTTTAACAGTACACCCTTGGGCACACCGTCTCGCATACGTGAGTTGATGAACTGCAGGCAGCAGAAGCATATGATTTCCTGGAAATACACCCGGAAGCTGAAAGTAGACGAGAGTAGAACGGTTAGAGTTTTTCTGCACATGACAGGAGTTAAATCCGGAGCACCCGCTCCACCCTTCCTACCGTCCATTCATCCAGTAGTAGATGATGGGGTTAACCATTGCGTTTGACATGGCGAGCCAGTAGAAGCCCAGATAAAGCTGCTGCACGTAGCTCGACGAAGTCATCTGGTTGTTGTGGTAGGCGTACACGAAGAACAGATGATATGGCAACCAGCAGATAGCAAATATCGTTACCACAATTATAAACATTCGCACAACCTGTGTTAAAGTGGGGAGAGAAGGAACAAAGCCATCATACGGTTAGGTCGGGTGTTTGTGGAAAAGTATTGAATAAAATTTTAACAATCTATCGGATAGGGCCAAAGTTGAACCATCAGGAAATCAATTTTGCACATAAATTATCGCTGACAGTGCGCAGTGAGCGGTTATAAATTTTTGATTGAAAATTCATTAAAAAAACTTCCAACCGCTTGTTTTCTACTGACATTCGGTTTGCTTCGAAGGCTGTTTTCTGGTTCTTTTTTTCATACAAAAATTTGTTTCTCCATTTTTTAATCCACTTCCGGGAATGTAGCGGACACGCTTGAACGTAGTGGACAAAAAGTATATTGCTAACCTTGGCAGCCGTTATTGCCCGAACAGCCGCTGTTTGCATACTAAGCAGCTCCTGGAAACGAATCCCGGATAAGCTACCGATAAGGCGAAAAGCGGGAAAATATTTTCCAAAGCACCAACCGAACAAGCAAGAAACCGCCACCATTCCTGGAGCGAACTTCATCATATCAACCGTCCACACAGTAAACTTCCGACGGCTTCTTAGTTTTTAATACAGGCTCCATCGCTCCAGGATAAAATAAAACGTGAAAGAATGCAAATGCCGCCTCAACATCAAACATTAGTGCGTTAGATAGGTGCGGCTGGCAAAATGGAACACTCGTTACGCTACCATAACACTAGGATGTCTGTTCGTTTCTGTCCGTGCAGCTGTGTTTCGCGAGTCGTAGAAAACATTGTGTAATATAGACAGCGGAGCATACCGCTTGCGATTAGAGAGCCTCCAAGACGTAACTCAGCGAAATGTTAAACGCACATGGTATGGTTAAAAATAAAAGACATCGAAACACGGGTTATGTGGAGGCAATTTTCATACGAAACCCATTAGCATGAACCATTGTTGTGGTTGTGGTGAAGGGATAACATGAGAAAAAAGCAGGTACGGTGCTAGCGTTGACCTATATTTGGGAAGACACAACGTTAATGTAGGCGATACGCAAGTGGTTCATGTTTTGCATAGTTAATAAAACATTTTCCACTTTTTACCCGGAGGCTGTAGGGTTCATTGTTGCGGATTTTTAAAGAAAAAAAAAGACATGAAAGAAGCTTTTGTAATAAACACAGTAAAAGTCATGCAAAATAAACATTCATCTCAACAAGTTTTACTGAATTTCTGCCACAGAAAAATACAATTTATATATTTTAATTAATAAGCCGCTTGTTCTCGTTGACTTTTTGAGTAATAGACTTCATACTAACCTTTATTTTTCTCATGCAACGCGTGTCATAACATAATGATATGCACTTTTTGCCGCTTTATCACTTGCTTGCGATGAAGATTCCGATAGAAACGTTATGATTATCTCAGGTTTATGGTGGGTGCTAAACAAACTGCTACCGAACCGGCTCTAAGACACCGTACACTAGGGGAATCTAATTTTGGTACGTACCACCGTCCCATTCGCGCACCGAGCAGAACGGGCGAAAGTTTGTCGTCACACTGTGACCGTAAGATCATACGGTATGATTATCTTACCGGACAGAAGGCATAAAATAGAGCTGTACTGGAGCTACTCGAAATTATTACTTCCTGCAAGTGTCGGAAAATGGTGACGCTTGCAACTTTTTCTTCTCCAAGCAATAGAAGCAGAGCAAAAGAGCTCCGGAGAGATCGTGCCATCGTACCTGTCTTGCCAAAAGCTGTAGACATAAAGTTCGGAATGAACTTCGCTGCTGATACCAGAAACAGCCGGAAGTAAACAACATGACAGAGAGTTGTTGCGGGATGATTTCTTCCGAACAAACTGTCATAACGTACATAAAACGTTCCCTGTCTGGGCCGTTGTGTTTCGATCGGACCGGATGCAATATTAATTGCAAGGTGGCAATTTTCTCATTCTTTGCGAGTGGTGCAAATTGTGTTTGGTCTGATATACGCCTACGGGAAAGGAGTCAGTGAAACAAAGTTATGTGTTTTTTTTTCGTTGCTGCATTGTCTGATTTTGCTGTACTTGTAGCGCGATGAACATAGTTTGAGTTGCTGCAATATTAAACGAGTTATAGGGAAAGCTGATTATAGGATTTGAAACGTTTGATGTCCTTTTCTGTACGTTTTTTAAATGGTACAATTTATGAAATACATCGTTTGATAATAGTCGTAAAGGTAACAGATAAATAATATGTCTCCTTACTTCATACAACTATTTCGAATTCTGGATCGAAATATGTATCAAGCGACAGCGATAACATCGTTAAAATGTATTTACACTTTGTCTTAGACAGTTGCAAAGTTGCGAATTAGCCCAATGAAGTCTTTGTAATGCTTTTCGCGTAAGCGTTGATAAACTGCTTGTACTGGAAAAAGTTTGTCTCGGCCATAGTACAACGGAGAAACCGGAAAGACCCTGCTCTTGCAAGTTATATTATTCACTATTCAAATAATCCTAGGTTTACTAATGCTGTAAAGACGAAATAGCAATGAGCTTAATAACTCTACAATTACGTGATTAATCATTTAAATGTCGCAAAATACCTGTAAAAACACTAAAAACACATATCAGTTCAGATAGATTTAAGTTTCATTAACCATGTTCTACGGCGGCCCGGTTTTAGCTGCGACAGCAGCGCCGGTCTTCACACGGCAGGACCGGGGTTCAAGTCTCATCTGGGCCGTTCTCCCATAGTGAGGACTGACTATTCAACTATGCGGTAACAATAATTCTAGTAAGCCAGAAATGGCAGGCATGACCTAAGAGGTCGTTAGGCCAAGAAAGAAGAAGAAGAAGAAGAGTAGCCATGTTAATTCGTGAGAGTTATTTTAATCCTATGCGTAGGGTTATTTAGTTTTGTTTCCCTGAAATTTCATTTATCTTTCTGGTTGATTGGTTTAAAAGTTAATTAACGCTTCTTCCGTCTTTCTAATAAGGATGAATCTCATTCAAATGTGACTTTTTCAATGAATTGTTCAAGTCATAGCATTCACCATTTGGATCAGATATGACTCTATCGTGTAACTTCTATGTAAGCCATCTTTGACCTTTAACCGCAACTGGAAGCACACATTTAATACATTGCAGCTTCAAATGGCTCAATTACTGTATAAACTATTAAGTGCGATGTTCCGTTGGCCCACACCACAGTGAGTATAACAAGACGTTAAGAGTGTATGGTAATGATTATTATGTCCATGGTTGTCAGATGCTTGCGTGAAATTTCACATCGTTCGATGTAGGATCATTTACCGAACCTTTCGCATACCGGCGGCAATTCATTAGAAACGTGTTGCCACGTTTACAAAACCCTTAAACCTGATCCCCGACCCAGTTGGAAACAAGCACTTCACTTCATTTGGTTGCCGATGGTCCAGCCGATGTTCGTGCTTTAACCTTAATCACCTTGTTTATAAGGAAAGAGACGCAACTTATCAATACAAATAGCTCATTTAGTATGTTGTTCTCAAAACAGCAGTATTGACGTGTTCGATCAATGTAAGTAAACTATCTCACATAATTAGTTACTGTAATATGCAGAACAAATGTTAATTACATGCACCTTTGCAAGAAGAAATCTTTACTCGACCAGCATAAACAACGGAGTATGATATTCAGTACACCTTAACCACTATAAATTGGGAAGGCTAACGCACCCGAGCGTCAGAGTAAATGATTAAAAAAGTTTTAAAAACCAAAGTCATTTAATTTTTTTCTCCGTCATCATCTACAACACAGTAGACCGGGCCCGGGCTTGTCCTTTTTGCCTGAGGGCAGGAAATCTCTTTGAATTCGAAAGGCAAACCGCCATTTGTAAGACGAGCCTGGAGTCTGTCTTTACTTTACACCTCATGGGCGGCGGCCATATAATAGGAGCACGGTTTACGGATTTTACGGATACGTTAGAAGAAAAGCAAAAGAAAATTAATTTTAAAAAAGATTGTTTGTTTCTTTTTCATCTCCTGCTTGTACCTTTTGTTTTGACATCCACGACAATTTCCGGCCAGTTTTCCTGATCAGCTTTAGGTTTTTTTAAACATTCTCTCACAATCAGTTGTGGGACGGCAACAGCTTGATGAGAGACTGGGCAAAGATAATTGTTGATATTTTTTCGTTCCCATTTCTATTTTAACCATTTTGTTTGCCTTTTGTTGATACTTAATTGCATTGCTAAAGTCGGCAAAGGAACTCCACCTTAGAATGTGGAAGCATTTAAAGTTATGGGAGAAATTCCCATTGAATTCAAATTGAACGTAACCTGTGTTGTGGTTTCGGGGGCGGACGTTGCTAAACTTTGCGCAAGAAACTATTCTTTCGTATATACATTCTAACCTACCTACCACAACTATTTTTCAAGATCTCTCTGCTTCAAAACGCTTACGTACTGAAGGGCTTTAAGGAAGAACAAAAATCAATAGATGGCTCCATAAAGTTACACTGCTTGCATGAAGATAGAGGTCCATAATGATTTTGTTGGCATGAATTGCAATTTAAAACATGGCCACTAATGAACGGAACACGCCGAAACTATTGCTTACTCCCACCCGCCGTAACAAATTGTTCAACACTTGCAGGAAAGTTGTGAGTGGCCAGTTTGTGGTTCTGGTAGCAATTCGACACCATTGCAATACAATCAGAGTTTTCTGCTAACAAACTTATTCAAAAAGTGTACAAACACAGAAAACGTTTTTACTGGTCGCCTTTGCACGCCAGCGTACATTCTGGTGCGAAAACGCATTCAAGCATCTTCGCTTGCTTCTGCCATCATCTTTTAACAAGAAAAGCCACTTCGAGTGAATCTGATATCAAACCCCAGCTAATTCACAATGACAATTGTGTACAGTCCGCTGACAAGCTTTGCTATTTATGATGACTGTAGGGCGTTTGTTACAAATAAAGCCGGTGCAACGGCAATGATGAAACACAGTGTCGTAGTACTGTAAAAGTTTTGCTTGTAATACAAAAATAAAAACTATCAAATAAGCCGTTGTTAGCTTTAAATATTCAGTGAACATTGTATCATGGGAAATTTAATTGGCTTTTAGCTTTTTTTGTTATTATAGGGTAGAAATAATGCCCGTTAAAAAGAATGTGTTTATCTTTAAAATGAATTTAAAAATAGTGATGATAATGTACTTCTAACAAAAATAAACAAATATAAGAAACACTTTGCATGTGAATCATAAATAGTTATTTCCACTCTCTCCTTGTCTGCATGGACTCTTCATGATCCAACTAAGTGTTACCGCTTAATCAACTAGTTTCTTAGAAGAGCGTTCGATGGTGAAATTTAATATTTCGAGATTTGGTAAATGTCTTGAGTCTGCTCAAACTCTTCATCTCCATTTTCATCCCTGACACTAATGGCACGGTTGTTTATTCATTTCAAAACCACTACCATGACAATCTCCAGCCCCTCCAGCAAATGTCTCATTTCCATAGTGAAAGATTTTCACACCAAACCACGGCCAAACCCTTGAGGGCTCGATTACCAGAAACGATATTTTTTTGAGTGCCGTGTCTGACAGCTTTTGCTCAGCAGGCCGCCCTTCATCTAGCACACGTCACACGAATATGATTGAAACAGATAGAGTGTCAATTTGTTTGACGGCCAGCTAACCACCTTGATTCAATGATAATTTATTTATCAAAAGCCGGCGTCGAACCAAGTCCGGACGCCGTAACCAAACTCCCGATGACAATCGGATCGTTCCTAACGTCCCCAAACCGTTGACCGATAACCGTCAGTCATTTAATTTTATCTCACTAAACTCTCCGCTTTGTGTGAACCGTCCCGAAGCCCGGAAGCCGGATGCTTTGTCGCACCAGATTTTGGGGATTTCGCTTTCCCTGATGAAGATTGTCACGTGCCGAAACGTACGGTAAAAGCTTTCGACCGAATGATGCCGGGTGGAGTAGAGTGTCGACTTTTGCATTCGCTTGAGCGAGACCGTCGGGAAGCGGTAATTGATTAGTACGCGGCCAACCACACGGTGTCACACGGTGCGCTCTTCAGCAAGGATCAGGAAGGTTTAGTGTAATTTGATTTTGGGAAATGAATCACTCTCGAGCGGATCGACCACCCAGATGGACGTGCACATTGTGGGGCGATAGATTGTGTTGAGGCATTTTGTGACGGTGCTACAACACCGTTTACTCTCTACAGGTATTCTGGTCGAAATTAGATGCCGCCATTAAACCGATGGTCAACCAGTGTGGAGTGAAAAATCGATTTCTTTTTGGACTGTTTGAAACACGGTGCGACAATGATGAGGCCCGATAGGATGTTGGTAAAGTTGCCATTGAGGAAATCGTGGTTGAGGGGCTTCAGAATTAAGAACTCCTATTTCTGGTGCAATAACTTGAAGCTTCCAGTTTTGTTTCACGCACCTTAATACACGATACATAACAAATGTATAATCAATTTAAAATACCATCGTCCATCCTCGATTATCACACATTTTCAGTGTTGTTGTGCCCTTCTTCAATATTATATGTCCATCCGGAGCTGTATTAATGACCCAACCTTCACGATGTCTTACTTTTTCTACCCCACTGGGACATTGAAATTCCAAAAAAGCAAGGCAAAATTTAATTTCCATTCAAAGCGTCTTTTAAGGTACATCCGGAAGGAAGAGTATCAAGTTAAAGAAATTAAGGCAAAATTTAATTTCCATTCAAAGCGTCTTTTAAGGTACATCCGGAAGGAAGAGTATCAAGTTAAAGAAATTCTAATCATCCGACGTCGACAGGAGGGATTGCCAGAAAAAAAATAAACACAACAGGCAAACACTCGAACGAACACATATACAAACGCTCTCAATAAAAAATAAAACATGAAGAAACGAACCTTTAGAAGGTGGCGAAAGAAGCCATAAATGAGAAGGAAAGGAAAAGTGGAGTTTCAAAATTAAGAATTAAGATTCGTTTCGCAAATAATTTGTATTATGGTGGTGCCGGTGCCCCAATTTCACCATTATGCTGCGTTCAACAGGGCACAATTTAAAAGCGACGGCGCCGGGTTCAAGGCAGCAGCAGCAGGCGAAACTTTCAGCACGTGCGTTTGTGCTTGAATTGAATGCTTCCCGTATATTTGCGCGCTTTATGTAGCCCATATATTGTACTTCGGTCATCGCCAGCTGCCCACGAGTTCAAATATTGACAAGCAACAAAACAAAGCTCGGAAGCATTTGTAGTAAAGATTATAATTTAAATGTTCCCCCCGTAAGTGAAACAGCTATTACACGGTAAAAGGGCAGCCGTCCGGTTTCTATAAACGATCCGTTCGAATATCGAAGAAAGGTCAGCTAAACGAGCGTGTTTAAAGTGTTTAGTGTTGCTCGAACAATTTCCTTCGAACAGGTTTCATATTCTCCAAAGTACTTCACGCTCGACCGGTTGGGCTGATTGTCATTTCATCGATTCGATACAAATGTTTGCTGTTTTTTGTTTTGTTTTGGATCCTCTAATGGCCCACTTCAGGTCGCTTAGGTATCCATTTTTAATGTCATTCCTCCCGTTAACGTCAGCAACAATATTGCAGTGGAAAAAATGGCGCCACCGGTGGGCAATCATCACGGGAAAATAATATCGAAATAGGTTAAGCACAAAACGGGTAAATGAAAAACGAAACAAATAGCTGTACGCTTGCCCGGTGACGACAGCTGTGAAAAAATCGAAAATTCCACAAACTTTAGCGTCAACCGGAAGAAAGCATAGATTCCAACCCCGTTCGTGTTTTTGCAACTGTGTCCAGGCCATACATACCACGCACACTTACCTTTTTTTTCGATTTCATCGACTCGAGCTGCCGTTCGGTGTGTTCGCCGATGGAGCGGCTACCCCACAGTTCGCGGCCCATCAGCGAGTAGCAGACGATCATGATCAGCATCGGTATGCCGTAGGTGAGTATCAGGAACACCAGGTTGTAGCTGTCACGTCGGTAGAAAACGTTGAGGGAAAATGGAGAAGAAAAAAATCGGGAAAGAAAACAACAGTGTGAGCAAAAGCGAATACGAAAGTGCCGTCCGACTAGCTAATTGAGTTATTGTCCAGAAGCACCGGCTTAATTGAAAATCCTGCACTAGCGGAAAGCACAGTAGCCACCCACCATCGGGCAAGACCATATGTAAGCTAAGCATGAAACAGCGAATTGAGCAAAAAGGTAAAGTAAAAAAGTAGGATGAACATGTCGTATGAGAATGTGCTTACGGACGAAAAAATCATACTCCAACTCTCCGGTTCGGTATGTGACCGACGGACAACATCGACACGGAACTCTTCCTGGTGAGGGGGTAGATTATTGTGTTAGTGAACGAGCAGTGAGAATTCCTTAATGAACGCTATTACTATTCCAGCATCTAGCGTGTGCATTGGTTAGGCGAAACGAATGATTCGGCGAAAAGTAAATTAATGCCTGATGCGATGCTTCGTAGCAAAATGTAATAATCCCATCCGAAGAGATGAGGTTTTGAGCATGCGAAATAGAAACACTGATAGCATCGCACCTATGTGCACGATATTGGAACGCATTCGCACGAGAAGGGCTATCATTATTTAATCGTTTGAGAATAATGCACGCCACGAAAAGAAGCAGAAAAAAGGCGACGCTCGTTCGGCATAATTAAAACGTCACCCAAGAAGTTCACTACCGGGTTTTCATCGAAAACTGACACTTAATAATCTGACCGCTTAAACAAAAGCGTTCTCCAGCTGGCCATTATTTTCCCGTGCCGTGCCGAAACTTGGCGTGCCGTTTCCTTCCGGGTCCGCACAGTTTCAATTAGTGCAGTTTGCCATTGTTCCAAAAACTGAAGCACAGCAGTGTCGCCGGTGACTTTCCACCGGCGTGTTGGTTTTGCAATTAGTGTTGCAGCTTCTTAATGGGAAATTATTCCATTTCGTCTTGCCGTGGGGGAAGTGTAAGGTGAGTTGGGAAGTGAGCCAAAAGTTACCAAGTAGCTATTAATTTGCATGGCACCAGTTTGCGCTGGTAAAGGATTGTGTAAGTGAACTAGCGAACCGACGAACGATACCATCGTCATCTCGGGTTTTTCGTTCGAGGTAGGGTTTTTTGGTGCGATTTTTTGTTTTGTTTTGGATCCTCTAATGGCCCACTTCAGGTCGCTTAGGTATCCATTTTTAATGTCATTCCTCCCGTTAACGTCAGCAACAATATTGCAGTGGAAAAAATGGCGCCACCGGTGGGCAATCATCACGGGAAAATAATATCGAAATAGGTTAAGCACAAAACGGGTAAATGAAAAACGAAACAAATAGCTGTACGCTTGCCCGGTGACGACAGCTGTGAAAAAATCGGAAATTCCACAAACTTATGTCCGGTTTTTAACGTCAACCGGAAGAAAGCATAGATTCCACGTGTTTTTGCAACTGCGTCCAGGCCATACATACCATGCTCACTTACCTTTTTTTTCGATTTCATCGACTCGAGCTGCCGTTCGGTGTGTTCGCCGATGGAGCGGCTACCCCACAGCTCGCGGCCCATCAGCGAGTAGCAGACGATCATGATCAGCATCGGTATGCCGTAGGTGAGTATCAGGAACACCAGGTTGTAGCTGTCACGTCGGTAGAAAACGTTGAGGGAAAATGGAGAAGAAAAAAATCGGGAAAGAAAACAACAGTGTGAGCAAAAGCGAGTACGAAAGTGCCGTCCGACTAGCTAATTGAGTTATTGTCCAGAAGCTCCGGCTTAATTGAAAATCCTGCACTAGCGGGAAGCACAGTAGCCACCCACCATCGGGGCAAGACCATATGTAAGCTAAGCATGAAACAGCGAATTGAGCAAAAAGGTAAAGTAAAAAAGTAGGATGAACATGTCGTATGAGAATGTGCTTACGGACGAAAAAATCATACTCCAACTCTCCGGTTCGGTATGTGACCGACGGACAACATCGACACGGAACTCTTCCTGGTGACGGGGAAAGATTATTGTGTTAGTGAACGAGCAGTGAGAATTCCTTAATGAACGCTATTACTATTCCAGCATCTAGCGTGTGCATTGGTTAGGCGAAACGAATGATTCGGCGAAAAGTAAATTAATGCCTGATGCGATGCTTCGTAGCAAAATGTAATAATCCCATCCGAAGAGATGAGGTTTTGAGCATGCGAAATAGAAACACTGATAGCATCGCACCTATGTGCACGATATTGGAACGCATTCGCACGAGAAGGGCTATCATTATTTAATCGTTTGAGAATAATGCACGCCACGAAAAGAAGCAGAAAAAAGGCGACGCTCGTTCGGCATAATTAAAACGTCACCCAAGAAGTTCACTACCGGGTTTTCATCGAAAACTGACACTTAATAATCTGACCGCTTAAACAAAAGCGTTCTCCAGCTGGCCATTATTTTCCCGTGCCGTGCCGAAACTTGGCGTGCCGTTTCCTTCCGGGTCCGCACAGTTTCAATTAGTGCAGTTTGCCATTGTTCCAAAAACTGAAGCACAGCAGTGTCGCCGGTGACTTTCCACCGGCGTGTTGGTTTTGCAATTAGTGTTGCAGCTTCTTAATAGGAAATTATTCCATTTCGTCTTGCCGAGGGAGAGTAAGGTGAGCTAGGAAGTGAGCCAAAAGTTACCAAGTAGCTATTAATTTGCATGGCACCAGTTTGCGCTGGTAAAGGATTGTGTAAGTGAACTAGCGAACCGACGAACGATACCATCGTCATCTCGGGTTTTTCGTTCGAGGTAGGGTTTTTTGGTGCGATTTTGTTTTTTTGCGATTTTGCTCTTTCTTAAGAAGCATTGATATTGTTACGATGGAAAATAACTGAAGTTCTCGGGTTGCAAGGTAACCTTGTGATAAGGTACACTTTTTCGAGCAAACGCTAAATGGACTCTTTCATGTTTCTGAATGCTTTAACAAGTGCACAAAAAAAAATACATTGTAAACTCGATCGATCGATTTGCTCTAAATTGGCCATCCGCTGCACGAAATAAACCACCCACCGGTACCGTTACATGGCATACATACGGTAACAAAATTGCAACGGGCGCATAAGATATTAGTGTAAAAAACAAAAATAAACAAACACAAGATGGAACCACTCTATCGACCTATCAACAACCGAGAACAAAGAACACTTGTTTGATCTTTTCTCGTCCCAATCAAGGACAATATCCTCCGGAAATTTGTACCGAACGTTGATGAAGAGGCAAAAGTTGTTTGGTTTAACCAAAAATGAAAGCAAAAAAAAAAATTCGGTCACCGGATGATAAACGTTCATTATTGTGCTGCCAAAGTTGTGATGTAAATCGTGCTGTTTGACATCAGACGAGATGGGGCGAAACTCAGAAGCAAACAGTTGTTATCTCAATGTTTGTTTTATGTTTTTAGTTTGCCAATTCGGATGGCATGGAAGTAACGCATTTCATTCTGCTAGGTGGCCGCAATCGGGTAATACCAGCCATATTTCCGATCCATCCGAGCTATTAAGCACGGGCACGAAATTCTCACCAGAAAAAGAAGTGACACATACAGCGCTCCGCTCGTGCAAATACTTCTGCTTTAATGAAAGCAACCATTTAAACAAATCTTAATTAAGGACCCGCTGTCTCTCTCGCTATCAGCGTTCGCGTACGGCTGCGTCTCGTGTCGTGTTCAGTAAGCTATTTAATAGGCCCACAATCGCATCCCGCTACCAATGGTAACCAATGATCCTGTTGGGCGGGAAGTTTGTCGGAAAAACATAAGCCTCAACCTCAAAACTTTACGCCGAAGACTGTAGACTGCTTGAGCGTGTTCGAGTGTTTCTTCAGCGTCCCAAGCATTGGGTTCTTTATTTTTGGCCCGAATGGGTGCTTCAAGTCACTTTTTTGCCTTCGGTACAGTTTCAGGTTCAAGCACTGTTCCGAATTATCAACCTCTTCAGCTTCATTGATAAATGAACAGGATGGGATGAAGTTGTAGCCGCTTTGCCCACGTTAAGCATTGATTCAATTTACTCCATATTTTGTCGAGCTCATAATCAGCTTTCGGCGAATGGTTTGCTAATGAATTATTGTTAACCCTGTGTTGCTGGTAGCTGGTTAGAAAATAATTCTCGTACATATTTTCTGTTTTCCTGAGTACAGTGTTGTTTGCGAGCTATTTTATTATTTCATGTGAAGCTGCACATAAAGTGAAGGTATTTCTTCATACTAGACTGGTGAAATTTGATACTGTTTTATTTAGTTACGAGTATACGATGCAGTACTGATAAGCAGACTTCCAGAGATTTAATTTAATTAACTTGTTTTTTGGTTTCATTTTTGACTTGATTTATGGAATGTTGTGTAATGACTGTTTTGGAATGGGTGAGTGTTTGTATTATTCATAAGAAGATAAGCTGTAATTAAATTAGTCGGAAATTAACCATATATAGTCGGTTTTAAGAATATATAATATACGGTTAGAAATCGGAAACAAAAGATTTCCTCGACTCAATATGCAATTGGATTCCTTGAACTTTTATTCTCCTGCGAAGTTGGATTATAGGCATCTCCATTTGAAATTGGCTGGTGTCAAAATTTCGCTATAGTTGCATAGATTTCCACCATATCGTGGGACAAGGTTGCGTAAATCCTATTACAGTATAGAAACCTACTGGCTTTGCACTAATGTGTGGGCGACGGGATTCGGATGTTATACTTTGGCCAGGCGGGAACTTTCCCACCAATTGCACAATCATGCAAAAGCTCTCCAAACCAAGGATGGTAGGATGGAACAAACCTGCATCCCACACGATCGGCCAACGCAATAACGGGAACAAATTGAAACTGGTTGTTTAACAGACGAGTCAGGAACAAAACGAAAATCTAATAACAAATATGTAGACGCTCAAAATCATTTATTGGAAATTTTACTAAATTGAGTGGGCAGTGCTAAATAAGTTTTTTTTGTTAAGTTTAAATTTAAGCCTATTGGCACGCGTTGAAAATACTAAAATCTGTCACGTAAAGTGTGTACCGTCTGGTGGAGAAATATTAATTTGATTCTTGCTGTCCAAAATCACTTCTTACTGGCAATTATACGATTTGGAAAAAGTAGCTTAGTCTATTATTTGTGGCGTGTTAGCATCAACGACATCTTTGTACTTTTTATCTCAACATATCATGCGTTATGACCTAGAACCGGCGACATCTGACATGGAATGTTCCGCCAATAGAGGAAGATACTGCTTAAAGCGCACTTGTGGCGATAGTTTTCAATTATAAAGTTTATTGTTTACATTGTTTTTACTCCGAACATTACTTATAAAGCAGGTAGTATGAATTGGAAAGCATAGAGCGACGGGTATGTTTTATAAATTCAAATTTACAGCAGGTGGAATCCAGTTCCGTTAGCGTTAAGTACAATAATACTTAAGTACAAAATAACATGTCCTCCTAGTACACAAAAAAACATAAAACCCACGAAATATTTTAACCACGTACGGTGCGTACCACCGTCACCAAATGCCACAAATAATTTCGACCGCATACCTTCGTTGTGTTTATTTCACCACCAACCAATTCATAGCACCCGTCCGACAAGATACGAACTTTGGGACAATACGTTTCCGCCATTCATTTGTGCCGGGATCTGGGAAGAATAATTGGGCCGTCCGTTGTAGCATCTCATCACCTTTACCCATCACTCCGGGCGAACAATACGATGGAAAACTTTGAAAACCGGTATAAAGTTTGCTAACTCACGGCCAATCCACCAGGCCCCATCCCAACGTCAAGAACTTTTGCGGCGAGCACGTTATGAGGCAAGGAAAATAGCGCTGGTTAACCGCATACTTTGCCACCACGGCCATCCAACCACTACCGACTAGTATGACCAAACCGACCGACCGACTAGCTATAGGGTCCCTGTGCGTCTGGAGGAATGAGAGCAAACGACCGAATTTTAGAGAGGCTTTGTTTTTGGCTAGTGGAAGAATGTTGTCAGCGCCAAAAAAAAAAAAAGAAGAGAAATGAAGCCATGCGACGAGTAACACAATTTAAAATTTCGTTGATTGCATTCAAAGTCCGTAGCGCGGTGTTACTTGGACGTTGAACTGATTTGTTACGTACTTTTACGTTCCTCTCGTTTTCGGCAAATATACGATACCCGAAAGCAACAAGAAACTGCTCCGGATGTGATGTCAGTTTAGCTTCGTTGAATGATCAGCTCACAAATAGATTATCTGTCATAATATTTCCCTGCCGTAACAAACGTGCCGTACACGTGAGCACACGGGGAAGCATGATTTGAAACGAATCCATTTTTGTGGCCCATCATGGCGCACGGAATGAAGCTGTCACGGTGCTAGCGTGTGATTGATGCTGACGATATGTTGCGTTTCGGATGGGATTTTATTTTCCATTTAAGCACCTTCACCCGGAGAAAGGAAGCATTAAACAGAGAGTCGTATAATGAGCGTACCGCTTCACGATTTCGTCGGCCTTCGTTCATCAGGCTGGGCGTGCAATGGGAGAAAGAACGTTTGGTCATTGTTTGTCGATTTCCTTCCGGTCGATCGACGCATCGGTTTTGGAAACGTTTGCCCCGTCCACCCGGAACAATGTACAATCAACACCGGTAAGAAGCGTGAAATGAAAAGCAAACCAACAGGTCTTTAAACATACTTTCCGGAGCGAAACTTGTGTGCTTTGAGCTCGATAAAACCTTCGCAAAACTAGAGATACCTTCGCTTTAAACGATACAGTATTATGATGCATCAGTTTTCGTTGGAAAAGCAGGTCACAGGTTTCCGTTCGGGAGGTTTCATTATTTCACATTCTGCTCCGGCCGTTGTCGTAGTATGTGTGTTGATAATGTTGTTTCGTATTACGAGCTTTCTTTCCGATGACCCGAATGAAATGTATTCATTTTCAACTCACCCCCAACAGATATATTATTTTTCCTCTGCTGACCCAGGAAATCGGGTCGAAAAAATGACACTTTTATAATGTAGAATTGTGGCGTAAAAAAAATAACAAAAGGGACATAGTTATGTGATACGATAAAAACGGTCAGCCCCAACTAGGATCGATCGAGGGTAAGGATGGGCCGATAATACCAGGCGTTTGAATATACGCATAAAAATTTATCAAGATGTCTTTTAATACGACCGATACGAACTTTTCCCTGTGTATTTTTCCATCCAGGTCCAGCTGCACCCCTACTGTCGTTAATTTTCATGAAAGCTTTTTCGGTCCTAAAGCAGAAAAGCGTTTGGTGTTTTTTTTTTGTTGAATCTTATTTTCTTCTGTAGTCTTGACTGGAGCTGGTGCTACTGCTTTCTACACCATCATCGTCAACCAATGATCCACACTCAGATGGTGGCTCAAATCTGGGCCCGAATTCAATGTCAAATTCGTCAGAAATTGAGTTTCGTGACGGTATTAACGAAACTCAAATAACATTACAACACGCAGCAAATAATGTGTCTGTGGTGGCGGTGTTGGAGCTGGTACCAGTACAGCAGCCGGGAAGATGCTGTGACGAACAACACGGTCTGCTTATTCAATTATCCACCCGGATCATGTGCACCGATGTTGCGCGGAATGTTTTCCACACAATCGGAGCCGAGGGAAAAAAAAGCCGGCCCGATATTGGTATGCGGTCAAAGAGTTACTAGCAAAGTTGGACGCGAGCGAATCTGGTTTGTGATTATTTTGTCGGCTTTTGTTTTCGGCACATTCGGTAGAACGACGTAAGTACGAATCAAACCCTAACCTCACACTTGGGCATCGTCATACAAGCTGACGTCTTGCGGAGAATTGTTTCTAGCTCGCTTGACGCACTTACATTTGTTTACCTTAACAATATGGCGCTCACTGACAGAGCGAACCGATGAGGATCCGCTGGGAATGGTACCATATTTGCTATGGCTCACCCAAAACGGCGGCAACAACTACTTCTCTGTTCGTATGTGTGAGTGCGTGTGGTGCTAATATTATGGCCAATGTTATGAGCAAAATTGAATTATGCCCAGAGTTTCGGCTGCGTTCTGAAGGGATTATGACGTAATTGTGAATTCATTAGCTCATCCGGATGCCACGTGTCGAAGGTGTTGGCCCGTGTAGCGGCTGTGTGAATGCTTTGTCATTCGCATAAAAGATTCCACCATCAGCTTGGCACCGAATGCGGCGAAGTTCATGATCCGACGACGAACTACCAGAGAGGGCATGTTACTCACCCCTAATGGGAGAGCTTTACTCAGGCTTTAGTGGTTTTAGTACGGTCGTACAATACATACCGCACCATTCAACGCAAATTTTACTGTTGAATCGTTTTATTGTGCGCAAGATTTACGTAGAAAACTTTACACGTTAAAACTTTTACAACTTATTTGATTAGTAGTACTGTAATACTTTCGTTCGGATTTGACAACAGATAGCGGGTGCTAGCTGTTCACCCGATTGCGTTTGCATCTATTAACATAATCAGTTTAAAGTGAGCTCCACGATACGTTTGTCTGTAGCTCTTTAATAATAATATAGGTAATTCTGCCTGTGACGGAAGGAGGTGCCTGTGTCAATCAGATCAATTAAAGTCGTGTGATTTTTTTTTAGGAACTGTGTTTATATCTATATATAAGGTGGTGGTGTATACGATAGCGGCGCCGGTCTTCACACGGCTGGACCGGGGGTTCGAATCCCGTCGGAACGCCTCCCCGTACGCAGGACTGACTATCCAGCTACGGGTAAGTCAAAGAAAGCTAGAAATAGCAGGCCAAGACCGACTGAGCTTGTAGTGCCAGAGAAGAAGAAGAAGAAGAAGTGTTTATATCTTGTCGGAAGTATTTTACCAATGTTCTTTGTGCGTGTAAGTTGACGTGGAAGCATTTGTAGCCTTTAAATACAGCTAGCTTAACCAGGAGTCATTATTAATTATGCTTTAAAAATATTAATTCCTTCAGCCAAAAGCGAAGAGATCAAACAATGAATTCCTGTACTGGCCAAAACTGTGGATCAAAGTCGTTTAAATTATGATTCTAATATTTTACGAGCAACAATCGTAATATTTTTAGGAAATACTTAAAATTTCACACTAAAAGAAAACACAGCAATCATTTAATGAAATTCAGTATCTTTGATTTTCCTGGAAAATATTAAACTTTCATCAAACAACGCATTGGTTTGGCTTAGCATTTGTCTTCCTCCCCAGAGACAGGTGTTTGAAAATGAAATAAAAACTTCCCAGCCAAACGCCGCACGAATGCACGGAAAAGAAATCCCTCAGAGGAAAGCTTTCCTTGTTTTTTTTTGTTACTGTTCTGCTTCTAAACGTACATCGCTGCTCAGTATTCTCGCTCCATCCGAAAGCGGACCAGGTTCGTCGACATGTTGGGCGTTAAACTGTTTCTTCCATTCCATCAACCACTGGCGGGTAGATCAAGTTTCTTGCGCTGCTACCGTTCCGTGAAAGGTTTCTGGCGAATATTCTTTTCGGCCATTTTTTAGCATTTAACAACTTTTAGCCACACAGCCCCACAGCTTCTGACAGTCGGTAATTTGCTTTGCAAACTCACACAGTCTTCAGGGACTGCCGGGTATAGTTTGTGTTCGTGCGAGCGTATATTTACCACCAGCTCATGATCTACGCGGGCGATCGGTGCTACAAAAGGGCAGGGATGAAATCCCTTACCATTGGATGGTACTCCATTCACGACAGCAAAAACTTTTCGTTATCCTGCACCGCTACCGTACCACACAAGAATGTTTCGTGCGTTAAATGTAGGATTTCCCGATTTTTTTATTTCCCATCGGAACTTCCCGGCACTTCTGGCTTACGGGGAGGAAAATTCAATTATTAACATTCGAAGGATTTACGCGCCAAACCACCACCACCTCGAACCTGACATCCAACAATGGCATTCGGAACGCGTCCAAATCACGGTGTATTCATTTCTTTTCCAAATTCTACAATGCGACGCTAGCTGCTGAACGGGGGACCAGCGAATGGAGTGCTGAAAGTTGGCGAGTGGACAGCGGTCATACCGCCATCGCTGTGTCGTCGCTGCTTTCTGATCTGCACCATCGTTCGTGTGGTTCCATCACGCGTGACAGTTCCTTTGGCAGCATCTCGCTGTATCGATGTGACCCAACACGGACGCGTTTGTTATTCGAGTGGAAAAAATATGTTTCAGGCATCACATTTTAAACTACGGCTGACCTGCTGCACTGCCAGCTGACATATGCGGCGCTCGGTCGGCCTCAGCTTGCGACATTTTTGACGTGCCTTTTCAGTGAATAAATTTGTTTATCATTTTGGGCTTTCGTGTCCAGCGAACGGTGAAGCAACCGAGGGTGAAGTTTGCAAAATAAAGAAAATAGTAAGAATAGATTATGGAGTACAATACGTACCACTTGATTTATGAGTATTTAAGCTATTTTGCTTTAAATCGTATCAAATATTAGAGATATAATTTTTGCATTTTTGCAATTGTTTTACATCAATTGCAATGTTTACTTATTCGGTTATAGCTGGTAGAGGATCAATGTCTTTTCTTCGAAATTTTCAAATTGTATGAAAAAAAAAAGAATGAATATTTCTAGGAACTAAAACCGGGCATAGATTATCGACCGTAGGAATAAACTTCGTTAATCTCCAGTAACACGAAACGTCTGTACTATACTTAGCTCCAACCAACCGTAAAAAAGCGTTAACCAAACTGTTTATATTTTATTTTTCATACAAAATACGCCCAATGATTGTACCGTGACCACTCGCCGCTCCGGTATGCAGATTTGCTGTCAAACGTTGTGATGTAAAAAACAGAAACAAAACAGTGTGCCACCACAAAGTTTCCGGTCACCAAAAATGTGTATCGGAAGTTCAGTTGCTAAAACATGTCACCGAAACATCGGCGGGGGAAAACAAAGTGATACAAACTGTTTGCTGACGCAAATCAGAACCGTTCGTTACATTCCCGTTATCGGTGGTGAAAATGAATGAATGTGATGTATAAAAATAAACAATGGATTGACGTGTCGGACGCATGATAGTGTGAAGGAATTGTACATTCTGGGAATGTGGAAATACTTACGCAACGCTGGCCATGGATGTGGGATATCGTCCGTCAGGCCACAGCATGTAGCATACGGTTCGCGTTTTGCCATTATTATATCTTTTAAAGAAAACAACAAAAATGGAAGGAAATAAAGGTATTAGAAAATGTTTGCTGTACAGAAGATGTGCGAAGAGTCGAAGAAATCACATTGCAGTATAACCTAGATATTAAACACTCTCAAGCACTGCCTATTAAAAAATCCTGTTTTACTTAAAGCATATAAATGATGATTGTTTAAGAGATCTTTCATCTCCTTCAGAGAACATTATCCTAGCTTTTATTGTATCAGAACTATTAAAGAAATATCTCATTCATTTAATTTTTACTCTCTATTTCTTCGTATAACTTTTAGTCAAAGCTTCAACAATTGTTGCCAAACAGGCCTTTTTCTCAAAAACAAATCTTCACATTTTATACTTTGTTGTTGAAGATCCTATTTACACAACTTTGATCATAGCAGTTTCTGAGCAGTTTTTTTATGTCCTCGCAAAGCAATTTCTGCAAAGGATAAAATAAAATCACAAACAAATTAAAATCAAATTGCACAATCCTTTTCTAACTAATTCATGACAACACTTTCATTTGTGCCTGCGCTATCTTTGTATAATTTAATTCTACTTCAGCCGTAGCAAAACTATCGAGTTTCATCTTCGCAGCTAGCATCGAAATGTGTCCTTTCCAATTTGATTTGATCCCTTGCCGTTACTCGCTGCAGCTTTGGCCAGTGATTTCCCTCTTCTTTCAAGCTCTCTCTCTCTCTCTCTCTCTCTCTCTCTCTCTCTCTCTCTCTCTGCGAATATTCGCCCAACCTGTGGAACCGTGAACCGTATGGAAGGAAACATTAAGCATGACTGTCTGCCGTGTGTGCGCGGCGGTGTGCAGGTTTTTGTCGAATTTCATTAGCGTGGGTTTTGCTGGCTGGATTATTTTTAAAGATATCCGCGGATTGGTAAACTGATGTGGGATGCATGTGTGCGTGTGAGTGAGTGTTTTTCTTTCGAGTGGATCACAATATGCTTTGACAGGAAGTCAAATTCTATGAAGAAAAGAAGTGGTTATTCCAGCTAATGCGCTGTGTGAGTATTATTGAACAATGCATCCCGAACACGTGCCATCGATTAGAGTGCGTACAAGAAGGTGAGAAAATGTGACTTGATATGAAATGTTGCCTTCAACCCTGTTGAGAAGCATTATTGATTAACCCATTACGAACACTTCACGCAAATAGCTTTATTGAAGTTCGAAAAACCCACGAGCTACCAATTAATCTGGGTTTGTGATTGTGTTTCGTGGGGGGTTTAGAATATATTTAGAAATCGGTTCTTCAAAAAACGATTAATTATAGGAGTGATCAATTTTCGAATCAAAGCACTCTAATCGATGGCACGTGTTCGGGATGCATTGTTCAATAATACTCACACAGCGCATTAGCTGGAATAACCACTTCTTTTCTTCATAGAATTTGACTTCCTGTCAAAGCATATTGTGATCCACTCGAAAGAAAAACACTCACTCACACGCACACATGCATCCCACATCAGTTTACCAATCCGCGGATATCTTTAAAAATAATCCAGCCAGCAAAACCCACGCTAATGAAATTCGACAAAAACCTGCACACCGCCGCGCACACACGGCAGACAGTCATGCTTAATGTTTCCTTCCATACGGTTCACGGTTCCACAGGTAGGGCGAATATTCGCACACTTCAACCATCGTTAGCGATAAAAGCACACTACAAGCACACGCACTCTCGCACAAACATTTATTCGCACACGAAGAGGCACATACATTTCATGGTGGTGCGTTTGTGTGAAATTCCAGCCTCAAATACCTTTCTGCGTTCATTTCTTTTGCCGGCGTTCCTGGCGGGCGAGAAGTTTCGGACGAAGGCATGCCTGCCTCAAGCGCGTGTGTGGTGGGAACTGTGTGCATGATAAAATCGTGCACTGTGCCTTGGCTGATAACGGAAAAAAATGAGAGTCAAAAATATCGCTTCTTCGCTAGAGACGCATTGTTGTTCCGTTTTCTATTTTTTTGGGACTAACCGCAACAAGCGCGATAGCGACGCGTCAGTCCAGATATATTTGGACCAAGGCTGTGCTTTCATGCCTACAGTCTAGGGCAGTCGCCCATCGTCGAGTAGCTCCCAGCTTGAACAGTGACCTTGAAGCGAACGCTCATCCACCATCAAGGACAAGGGATAAAAAATTAAGATAAATTGCCTTCCTGTAGTAACGCTACCATGCATGGACGTGGACATGCTAGCAGCACATTCTGCTGTCAACCGTGTCATGCTGCTTTCAAGAGCGCACGTTAAATTGCTTCCCAGGATGCCATTCCATGGCCACGCGCTACCGTTTGGTCGCAATTATTATTAGGACACCGAAACCGGACGATAGAATGTGGTTAGTTATTTCGAGCAGTTTGTCAAAATTGAATGCTCTGCGGATGATTGCAAAACCGTGCAGGATGTCATGGTGATATGCTTAATGCACGAATTAGGATGAGTGAACGATTACGAACGTAGGCTGAATGAATCCGCTCGTGCTTTACGTATAATAAATGATACTCAAATACAAATTTCTGCCGAATTTCGAACATAAAATGAAACTAATGTTTTCCCGGAACGCTTCCCAGTAGTCAATATCCGTATAATACACCACGCATGACCTTAACATGAGTTACCAGTTATCAAAATTCTTGGAAAGTAGCTTCCTGTTTGATAATACATATGTATATATATTGTGCGTTAAACCATCTTTCCGATGTTTGGAGTTTGGACACAGATTTCCCATTTGTATCAAATTAATACACCTTTTAGTCCTGAAAACCAATGTTGTTTTAGCACAGTACTGGTAACTCTTAATTGTCAGAGATAACTGTGCGTAAACAGGAATTTGTTGTATTTTCTCATAAATACATTAAGGACATTGAAAAGCTTTTCGTGATTCGTAGTCCTGAAGGATTGGTTCTTAAGGTTGGAATTACAAGCGATAATTAGAATTGCATGAAAAATTGTAGGGCCACGAACCGCTCGTTGTCGACCACTGGTCTAGGAGAATACGTTTATTACATGATATGCCGCCCCGGATCGCACGGAAGCTATGTCGACCACTGGTCTAGGAGAATACGTTTATTACATGATATGCCGCCCCGGATCGCACGGAAGCTATCCAACAGACGTTCGTTTGTTTTTTCGGGGCTTGTTTACGTTTCGACTCATCCGGTCGGTGCGAGCGAAGCGTGAGATGCCTTACGCAAACCATGACCTATGCAGTGCGCTTGGATAACATTCACAGTCTGTTGTGGTTGTGGAGCTTTACCGCAACGCGCGCGATGTTAATGAACTTCTACCGTTTCGCTGTACTGGAAACTGGTCGCCACTGTCGATAAGCCATGCGTTGCAATCGTCGGAAAAATTATCACAGATTTTGAGGTTGCTCGTATCACGCAATTCGTGCGTATCATTGACCTTCCGATGCGTAATGCCACTGGGCGGTATAAAAGAATTCTGGCCCATAGCTAATGTCGGCATACTGTGCGAAAAGTTCCAGTGAAGCGTATCCTTGGTGTCGTCCTTGGTGCAAGTTGTGAGACGCAAACCGGGTGTGTGACTCTGCGCGTGTGTGTGTGTGTGTGCTAGGTAGTACCAACAGGATGGTGTTTGATAAGAAGCATTTGTTGTTGCTGCTGGACCGGCCCCGGGAACCGGTGTTCATGGGCAAGGGCCGGGTAGTGTTCGACGTACCGGACAACTATCTTACCGATCGGTATCGACCGATCGGTCCCGAAAACCGGTTCGGCGAGAACGGGGAAGAGCGCATCCCTGTTCGCAGCATTGCCCTGCCCGATCTGCGCATTCCAATGTCGCTCGGGCGGCAGGAACAGTTTTCGCTCTTTATTCCACGCCATCGAAAAATTGCTGCACGCTTGATTGACATCTTCATGGGTAAGCATGATAATAGTGAAAGCGGAAGGTCACTGTACAGCGCTTTACTTTCGCCCATCGTCGAGTAGCTCCCAGCTTGAACAGTGACCTTGAAGCGAACGCTCATCCACCATCAAGGACAAGGGATAAAAAATTAAGATAAATTGCCTTCCTGTAGTAACGCTACCATGCATGGACATGCTAGCAGCACATTCTGCTGTCAACCGTGTCATGCTGCTTTCAAGAGCGCACGTTAAATTGCTTCCCAGGATGCCATTCCATGGCCACGCGCTACCGTTTGGTCGCAATTATTATTAGGACACCGAAACCGGACGATAGAATGTGGTTAGTTATTTCGAGCAGTTTGTCAAAATTGAATGCTCTGCGGATGATTGCAAAACCGTGCAGGATGTCATGGTGATATGCTTAATGCACGAATTAGGATGAGTGAACGATTACGAACGTAGGCTGAATGAATCCGCTCGTGCTTTACGTATAATAAATGATACTCAAATACAAATTTCTGCCGAATTTCGAACATAAAATGAAACTAATGTTTTCCCGGAACGCTTCCCAGTAGTCAATATCCGTATAATACACCACGCATGACCTTAACATGAGTTACCAGTTATCAAAATTCTTGGAAAGTAGCTTCCTGTTTGATAATACATATGTTAACGTGTACCGTTGAGCAAACATTCGCCAATCGTTTGATCTTGCAATAGTTTCTCTAAAACAGTAATTTGTGTGGTGCAGTTAATGTATTGCTTTAAACAAGATGTGTTAATGTGAAACGTGAGCGTGAGCGCGAGACATTCAATCACTCAAGCTGCAGTTCAACTGTTAAAGCGGCAAACGTAAACGAACAAATATCAATCCAGAGACAAATTATGCAGATGGTACCGAGCGCTTCCCGATCGTTTTTTCCCCCCCAGCAACAAGCAATTGATTTCCTTCTTCAATGGTTCCGATCGATTTGTTGCTTACCGCCGGCTGACAGCTTTTCATTTGGCTGCGATTATTTCCCGCCCGCTGATTGGAATGCCCAGCCGCAGCACAGAGCATTGCGAACAATTTCCCATTTTGTCGACCACTGGTCTAGGAGAATACGTTTATTACATGATATGCCGCCCCGGATCGCACGGAACCTATCCAACAGACGTTCGTTTGTTTTTTCGGGACTTGTTTACGTTTCGACTCATCCGGTCGGTGTGAGGGAAGCGTGAGATGCCTTACGCAAACCATGACCTATGCAGTGCGCTTGGATAACATTCACAGTCTGTTGTGGTTGTGGAGCTTCACCGCAACGAGCGCGATGTTAATGAACTTCTAGCGTTTCGCTGTACTGGAAACTGGTCGCCGTTGTCGATAAGCCATGCGTTGCAATCGACGGAAAAATTATCACAGATTTTGAGGTTGTTCGTATCACGCAATTCGTGCGTATCATTGACCTTCCGATGCGTAATGCCACTGGGCCGTATAAAAGAATTCTGGCCCATAGCTAATGTCGGCATACTGTGCGAAAAGTTCCAGTGAAGCGTATCCTTGGTGTCGTCCTTGGTGCAAGTTGTGAGACGCAAACCGGGTGTGTGACTCTGCGCGTGTGTGTGTGTGTGTGCTAGGTAGTACCAACAGGATGGTGTTTGATAAGAAGCATTTGTTGTTGCTGCTGGACCGGCCCCGGGAACCGGTGTTCATGGGCAAGGGCCGGGTAGTGTTCGACGTACCGGACAACTATCTTACCGATCGGTATCGACCGATCGGTCCCGAAATTCAGAACCGGTTCGGCGAGAA
>KZ062458.1:53468-72200 GCA_002091835.1 Anopheles maculatus | reverse complement strand
CATACGGCGATGGGCTGTAAAACAGGGAGATACAGACAAATGAACGAGCAATTAATTTTACGGCTACCTTTCACCAATGTCGAATTCTGCCGTCGTCCGATTTGTGGAGCTTCAATAAACGAAATGCAGATTACACGCTACCATTGTTAGCCACGCAGCTGCCATTAATTAGCTTCAGGCTCATCCGTCCCTTTGAGTGTGTTTTTTTGTGCGCAGAGCCTTACTTCGTATGGTGAATAATTCTCGAAATCCATTAAACCGTGAAAGAGTGCAAGTATATTAAGGGCTTTTATAAAGCCGAACAGCGTGTGCAAGAGAGTGTCTGATTTTTATTATGTTTTTTAATATTTTTGTTATACCTTCTCTCGCATCGGTACGTAGACGACCTTTCTGGTCCCCGTCAGACCAGAGCACTTGATGCTGGTGTCCTATTTTTTAACTGTTTATTTATAGTGAGTAAAATTCTGTGTTCGGTAGGAAACGAAAAAACGAATATCCACTCAAAAAATGTGAATTATTATAGTGCTGAACAGTTTCGCTGGAATGGCTGTATGGAAAGTGTACATTCTTCTTGGAACACAGGCTCGCTCCCGTTGCTAGTCTAAAGCAAAGAATACGCACCGAGCAAACTGAAGTGCACGATGGTACGTGCTACATGTGAACGATAATAAATTTAACAAAAACATTCACCCAAACGGACCAGCACGGTGCGTCGTTTACGTTCGGGTTATGCAAACTGGTTGCAATTGTACACATTGCAAAGGATGTGAAAATTCTAAAACTCAGCAGTTATTGTAGAAAAAGTTTATTATTGTTGCAGCACTACAACGATCAGCTAAATCTGTACATACATTCATGTGTTCATGTTGTGTTTAAAAGTTGCCCTATCACAAACCGTGTCAACTATACCTACGCAGGACGGAAACGGGCAGAATATTTCGTCAAGGGAGTTCATCAGAAGAGTAAATGTAATTTTTTACATCAAAGGATTTTTATCCTACTTATCACTAGCGTTCCCAACATACACACATTTTTATACATAATTTAATTTTTTCTGTAATCTAATGAAATAATTGCAATTTATTTTAGTTTAATGAAGCCTAAAATGATTCGACTTTTTTTTTAAATTAACCTATTTGGGAACGCTTTTTTCAACATGTTCGTGTGACCTGAATTTTGCCTATATTCGAACAGACTTTACAATTATTTGCAAATTTTTATCGCAACAAAGCACTATGGGACAGACAGAAACGAATTTCAGTCAAAAATATTTATTTTATTCTTAGCATACGTTCATTAATTAGCTTATTCAAGAGAAGCATCATTGCTTGCCGTAGTCAAGTACTGGGCGCCTCCATATTCAAGAAAATATTAAAATTGATGATTAAAGTAGATCGTGTTTCGCTAAATCTAGTTGAAACAAGATTAAAAAAAAGTGAACCTTCACCGCGTCAGTATTAGCTATAGTCCGTTGGGCAAAAGTTTGACATTTCCGCTAGCGGTACAAAAAAATCATGATCTTCAAATCAAATTTTTAAACTAACAACTTTCAGCTCCGTCATCATCAGCATACTAAACACGCATGGGACGATCTGAGAGAGAGAAAAGTGAAACACAATAAAAAAAGAGATGTACCAAAAATCTAGCTAACGAGCCGAAAGTCCTTACTTGCTCGCTACCAGGATAGGACACACCTTTAGTATGGGCCAAGCCGGTGTTTCCACAAAGTTCGACATCGTTAGCGGCCCTGCTGCTTGTCAATCAAATTTTCCTGTCGTGTGACGTCGTTTTGGTTTTGCTTTGCAGCTCGTTTGGTTAAATTTCGTTTGACAAGTTTGTTTACGTTTATCGGGCACGATATTTGCACCTTATTGTTGATTAAATTGTTCATGTGCCATTTTATTGTAATTTTAATAAAATTATCGAACAATCAACGGTGAAGCTAATTAGTTTTACGGTCGTGCGGATCAATCATTAAATTTCAATTATTCCAATATTTCTTTTGCTCATTCTATGACAATCTGTCGAACGAATAGAACGAAATGCAGCATGACAAAAAAAAAGATTTTATTTTCCACTTTTCTTCGTTTACTGTTTCGGTAGTGTGCATTAAAGTAGCGAGCTAGTGAAACGATAATTTTAAATCGAAAAGGTCAACAAACCCTTCCATCGTGAAACAATTAAGATTGATGATTCTTTTATCCTTCGTCAACTGCGCGAGCAAATACAGCTGTCCCTTTGTTTAACGATGAATTAATCCAATTAATTATGGCCAAGAATGTTTCTAAACAAACACGAAGCAATTTCGGAACAACCTACTCGTAACTGGGCTAATTGATTAAATAAAGCTCAACTTTGCAAAACATGAAAGGTTTATTGGTGAATTAGTGAACACAGTGTTGTTGCATGTGTGACAAACTGTTTCACAATCTACTATCAAGATGATGTGATGTCTTGTTTAAACTACGCTTGCCTTTAACTATTTTAATCAACCTAACACGCAACAGCTTCTATCGTATGCTGGCCCCACTAATAACCCTAACTTCTGATGATAATGTTACCCTTCTGGCATGTTAATAAATGAATCAGTACGGTTTTATCAGCATCCTTAGAGATTTTGCTTTCTTTGTCACCTTTTGCTGGCCTGCACACGGTGTGTGAAAAGTTTCGCAGCACCGTTCCCATGCACACGCAGTTTTTTTTTGGCTATGCTATACGATCGGTTATCTCACACTCGATGCCGGTGCTCCCGATAACGAACCCTTTCGGCGAAAAACTTTGATGGACATCCTATCCTTGGTTTTTGCAAGCCAAGATAAATACAGCCCGCTTTAACCTTTGATGTTTGGAATCGCTTCGTTTCTTCACGCAAACAAGCCGGGAAGCAAACGATGATTATGTGTCTGCCAAAATGTATGCTTACCCACTGGGGTCATGATGGCTTGAGCATAATTTGTTTTGAAATGCCAGCCGAGCAAGAACCAGCTGACGGGTGGTTTGCTTGGCGTAGCAATTTTCTTCTGTCTACTTAAAGCCACGCATAGAAAGATAGGTTAAATTTTCACCCAAATGTGGTTGAACTGAAACGGCTTCATATGCGGCTTCAATACAAGTACGCGTGACGTACAGCTCGCAACCGAGCTGTACAGTGAATGTAATGTAACGTTTGAATAATTACACGCCGCACTGCACTTTATGCAGAGATAACACGAACGTCATGTAGCGTTACAGATTTAGCATTATTAAACGATTCAGTGCCTCAACATAAAGCAATGTTTGCTTGCGCAGAGATAACATCCATCCACCACTCCGGTTTCCGGTTTTTTGAATGTTGGCACGCTTGCCATTTGATAAGGGCATTAACAATGCATTTGCAATGTCACCGAGCAATTATGTATCGATTATATTCAATTTAGCAAATTATCATCGATCTCGTGTTGACATTGCCTCCAAAACCAATTACCATCCACCCTTTGGCAAGTCCGTTCCGCAAACAGGGGAGATCGCTCCGATAACACAAATGATGACAATTTTATCACCGCCCCCTCCCGTTACACCCACCAAACCGCACACGCGCGCCGAACGAACCAGTTTCAACTGACCCTAATTAGTGTGCGATGCAGTCAGTGACGCGTTGCTCGCGTACCCAGTAGCAGTGATCACTGTGTGCAGTGCAAACGGAGCACAATGGCAGTTTACGAAGAAGCATCGACAAAGGTTTAGCGGATGCATGTAATGGCTTTGCGCCAGTTGCAAAATTACATTTATCAGGAAGTTGATGAAATTATCGGCCGCAGAGATGGCTAGCGGATGAATTTTCTCTTGAAGAAAGGGCATGATTTCGTTGTTTTATGAGGTGCCTACGTAACGATTGAATGTTAAAATGATTGGAAACAAATATTAATTTATTTAAAGCTTCAACCATATTAAATGTACATAAAACTATCTTCTATAAAACTGTGTCATCTTCCTCGAGGTCAAATCATGAATTGGAAATATGCTTCAATCTACTTATAAAACCTACGGAAACAAACTAAACGTCCAATCTGAAGTGACAATGATGAGCAACTTTAATTATGTTAATCTACTTGTTTGTCTTTAATTTTTTGTGCTGCTGCTTGCTCCAAATCAATGCGTTATCCTGCCGCGATTAACAGACGTGCGTTACCACCCCCGAAGCGCAGATGGGCGCGCAAAGCAGCCGAAACTTTAGCTCCTCAACCGTGCTAGACAACCTTGAAGGACTCGGCACGCTAGATTGATGCTTTCTAATTACTTGCTCCATCCAAAAGCGCAAAAGCAAATTAATAGATCGGATAAATAGCGACTGCCGGGCGGCGCTGGAAATCCACTTACCGAGCACGATCCACAGGACGATACAGTTGCCGGTGATGGCCACGAGCAGCATCGCACCGAACACGACGCCCCAGGCGGTCTTCAGCTGCCAGGGCAGCTCGTACGGGCTTTTGGTGGTCGGGAACAGACATTCCGTGATGAACTCCCTGCGAACGAAAGAAACGCACAACGCGTGAGCATCTTGTCGCATGGCTCGCACCGTCGATGTATGGGGGCGCTGCTGTGAGCCACTGCTGTTTATTTGGGGAAACATTTACGATTACCGAAATAGCTGCCCGTGTGGTAGAATTAATCATCACTAGCTGTACGTACGGACAAAGGATCGTTGACAGACGGAAGACGCTGCAACACAAGGAACACAGTCTTCCACTGGCAACCACAACTAACAAGCCGATTACGCTGGGTCGAAGGTGTGGCTGCCGTACACCGACTTCCAGAACAGCACGAAACAAGTATTCCCATTTCCATTTGAACGGTTTCGCTCTAGTCTCCCGGTCGAAATATACCAAAACCCATTCACATCACGTCCGGACTTAACCACAAAGACGACGATATTTCTGTCGCTCAATTAATTTCCGTTTAGTGCCTGACATGGACAAAAACGAATAGCGGGAAGATATTGCCACGTGCTTCTACGACTTTGCGGGCACGAGATTGAGCAGCATTCGATAAGAACGAGGCGGAAGTTAGGTGGGACTCTTCCGGTGCTACAACCGTCATTCTATGCGTTGGCACTTTGTGTGTGTGTGTCTATGTACGTGTGTGTATGTGTGATGATTTTGTGAGTGTATTGTACCCTTGCACAAAACCAATGGTACGAACCATGATAAAGCTATTTCGGCCGGAATGTATCGTGAGTCTCTGGTACAGGAACACACAAACACACACATAACCCATTACTGTTGTGTAATGACTTTGGATCGCGTTACACTGACCAACAAATGTAAATAAATGGCTACCAACTATTGATGTGATTTAAAGCCAATAAAAGATTAATTACTTTCCCATTCCCAATCGCAAACATACATGATAGTGTGGCTTTGACTTATTTTAATTGAATAGTTTTCTCGATAATTTATAACAGTTTGCGAGAAGCCGAACAAAGGTTTTCGCTGCATCATCCAATAAACTTGCCCTGTACGGGAGTTAGCAAGCAAAACGAAATCAATCAGTTTATATTCATCAGTTTAAGTGTAGCAGCTTGAGCTTTTGATTACTGGCTTTGATTGATGTTGGGTGGTGGGTTATTGGTCTGCGCGTTCCTAGTTGTTCATCTAGAGCTTGCGAAATGCTGGAGTAGCTTTAACATTTTTAAATTTAAAAATCCGTTCTGCATACAGTACATTGTTAAATGATCATTAGCAGTTTAGCCTTGAAATCTGAATAAACAAACTAGCATAGTAAATATAATATCCGAACATAAAATATATAGTATAGGGACGATTTGTATAGAATTTGATGCCGGTTTTTTTTTGTTAAACAAAAAAAAGTTATAAAATGTACCAAAAAAACCGCAATAAAAATAAACAAACAATAAGCGGCAATAAATGAAAGCTTTTGCTTACGATACAGGCATCTTAATTCGGTTGACACAATTCTGTACTGAACTATCAAGTGATGTGACAGTACAAAATATCGGATTAAGTCATTAGCAAATTTATAATAGATTAAAAAAATTTATGTTTGCTCTTTTGTTCTTACTTAAAATACCTAAGCTTTCAGCTAGAAATGGTAGGTAAGAAGATAGTTATAATATTATGAAAAAAAAAATCAGTATTCCCATGTTCAAGAAACTGTGTTTACCAGAAAGTAACAAGATAATAAAAAGCAAGTAGTGTGTATAGTCCATGACATAATCAAATGATGTAAACATACTGAAATTGTTCCAGACAGCCAAACAGTTACGTAGCACAGCTTCGAGCATGCGATAATACATGCCTGTCGCTGTATGCAGAACGTACTTATTACAATCAATTCGATTGTTATTATATAACCTGTATGTAATATTAGAAGAGGTGGTGTTGTTGGCGCGGGTTTCTGTTGGTAACATGATGCGATCGTTATCAAATTTAGTCTCCCTGTACGCTGAACTGACTATTCTGTCACAGGTAGATTATTTCAAGGAATCAAATAATTCGAATGCCCTTGATATTATAGCAAAAACAGAAACTGTAAGCTTGGTTTTAAGTAGGAACCTAATTAAAACTTGTTTGATTTCGTCCAATGAAAGTGACACCCTCACCAATTCTACACAACAGACACCCTCACCAATTCTACACAATTATACAGACGTCAAAAACTTCCCCGAAAGGCATAAGCGTTCGTTGCCAGTACACAACGCCAAACTACAGTGGCACAGCGATCGAAAGCATTGCAAGCACGTCACCAAATAAACTTTTTGAATAATGTATACACAAACAAGTCGAACCAATCGAACAATTTTCCTTTAACACACTTGAACTTCCCACTGAGGCTGGCATTGCCAGCGCCAAGAACCGGGCTGAACGTTGGCTCTGCGTACCGTTCTGATAGCTAATAGTCAGCGGTAACGGGTTTGGGTGATCCACTATGCATCCCACACTGCTAAAACGGATGGCTTCCAGTACCGTTGATCTGCATATTGCATATATGTTGGAATCGGTCGGTACGAGCTTACTGCTGCCGCACATTCTCGGAAGGACTGCAACAGGGCCTGGCTGACGATGGCTGTAGTGCCTAGGGAGTTGCCGTCATTGCGAACGACATCATGGCTTGCCTGTAGATGGTAGCAGCATACATGCATACGTTGGCATACATCCGGTACCACGTTCGGACCAGGCATGACCATTTTTTGGCTTTTCCACTTACGTTTGCTAGGAAGCAAAGCAAGCACCCGCGCCCCCAAGAAAAACCTGCCTAACGCAGCTCCGGGAACCGTGAATTGCTCGTGGAAAATTGACAATAGGGTCACATTGAAATATCGCTTCGGGGAGCTGTCGATGGAAAGCAGTTCGCGCGTAACACACCATCAACAATTGCAATATTATGGGTGGTAGTGTGCTGCGGTGTAATGTACTTAGAGAACTAACCATCACCGACGGTCGACCGTGTGGAGGGTGAACAGCATTTACGGTACCTCATCAATTATTCGGTCCATGCCGAGCGTACCGTGTATGCCAACCGACATTCTCCTAACACCTTTTAATTTAAGCTATTCTTATTTCGAATGGGAAATTCCCGTGTGGGAATCGTATTGACGGTTCTTGCTGCTGCTGGATGCTGCAGGGCGGATGGAACTTTCCCATCTGCTGGCGGGACTGTACTGAATGCCGTCGAGCTTTACCTTATCTCGTACATTGTGTGCTTTGTTCACTGGGGAATTTAACACACTTGAAACGTTTCACATCTGATCTTACGATGCTTCACTTTTGTGTTTCGAACGATTTCTACCTATGCTCGCTAGGAAAGCAGACGTATTTGATGAAGCTATTCATATAGCTGGTAAAAAAAGTTGATGAAAATTGAGCCAAAAAAAAAGGGAATCCTGCATTCACACGACGTTAGACAGAAACGACTTCAAAATAACATGCCTAACACATCAAACAGCGACTTCTTTGTTCTCGAGCTTGTTTTACACTTGGTGTTATTTTGAGCGACAGTAATGCTGCGGGAAATATTTGTATTATCCTGCTAAACTGTATCATACATCTGACAGCCAAAATTCCCGCTCGGAAAAATGACTATTTCTGCGTCCCATCGTTCTATCGACTGTAACATCCCCCAATCCACCACTTAATAATGACGGCTTCATAACAACTCGCTTGGGTTCATCTCAATGCCTAAGTACCGAAACGGATGGTAACAAACTTCAACGTGTAAGAAACAAAAACAATCGCTACGAACTTCCACACGCTTGATACACGCTAATCCAAGCCGAAGCTGGAAGTGTTTCAAACAAACGGTTGGTCTTGTGTTTATTCGAAAAGTTGACAGTCGTTGCTGATTCTGCTTCAGTCACAGCTTTACTTCTGCTCGGGGGGGTTTTTTGTTGCGTTCTTTATTTGTCGGTTGAAATGTTACGGGACCGAATGCATAATGTATCGGTTTGGGGACTGTTTATTTCGCTTTGGCATTCTGTCATTGTATCTTTTATCCTTCCAGCAAACTTGATCCGCTCGAGCTGCCCGTACGTGCCTGTCACTAGACCTTTCCACCGTGTCAGCCTTCCTTCACAAACAACAGTGCCACGATAAAAAAGCGGTGTTTTTCTTAGTTTGAGCTGTAAACAAATCAAAAATGAAAGTGTTGACCATCTTACTGGTGCGACACATTGTTTCAACCACCGGAGCTGTGGCTGACAGCAAGGGAATAGGGAGAAGACAAAAAAAATGGCTACAGCTAGGACGGGACGTGGGACGTGTAAAAAATTAACGATGGCAAAGTGAAACATCAGATGCATCAGGTTAGTCATTGGACATGTCTCTGTAAGTTACAATTAAAAAAAAATTGGCAAAACGTGACGAAATCAGCGGGTGTAATCCCGAATAAAACCGCAAAGTCCTTCCCGTTTTGCTAAGCAGAAGAGATGTCAGTTTAAAAAGAAGACAGTCGTCATGGTTTTATTAAATCCTACCATTGTTTAAATTACGACCCAAATCTGCCTCTTTAATCTGCCGAAAGATTCCGCTCGAGCTGCCCGTACGTGCCTGTCACTAGACCTTTCCACCGTGTCAGCTTTCCTTCACAAACAACAGTGCCACGATAAAAAAGCGGTGTTTTTCTTAGTTTGAGCTGTAAACAAATCAAAAATGAAAGTGTTGACCATCTTACTGGTGCGACACATTGTTTCAACCACCGGAGCTGTGGCTGACAGCAAGGGATTAGGGAGAAGACAAAAAAATGGTTACAGCTAGCGATGTGTAAAAATTTAACGATGGCAAAGTGCAACTTCAGATGCATCAGGTTAGTCATTGGACATGTCCTTGTAAGTTACAATTAAAAAAATGGCAAAATGTGACGAAATCACCGGCTGTAATCCCGAATAACACCGCAAAGTCCTTCCCGTTTTGCTAAGCAGAAGAGATGTCAGTTTAAAAAGAAGACAGTCGTCATGGTTTTATTAAATCCTACCATTGTTTAAATTATGACCCAAATCTGCCTCTTTAATCTGCCGAAAGATGTTTGTGCAAGTGTGTGCAACACAACACTACACCTGGCTGCGCGTTACCGGTTCCGGAATTTCCACGATTCCTTAAAAAACTTTTCACCTTCCATATTCTGCTGCTTGTGGTTTATACAGCGCGCGTACTACAAACATCGCGTGTGGGCGGTTTAAACAATTTCCTTCTTTGAAAATCAATTTGCCTCTGTCGTTCAACGGCTCCTTATTATAAATAAACTTTACGTGAACGGATTCGTACGAGAACGATGAACACATTATACGCCAACCGCACAAACCGTACACACTGCTAAACCTCCGTAACCTTCACAAGTTTGCATAATTTTTTCTCTCAACAGAAACCCACACGAGCAACCATTTCCTTCCAGCGCTTTCTATTGTTTCGATAATTTTCGATAAATTATTCAACAACTAACACCACCACCAGCTTTTACCACTGGCAGATTCTCCTCCGTACCGGACGCACGGGAGATAGTCACCGGGATGTGCCTCCTTACCTTAGCGTTAGCAGGTCGGCTGACTTTGGCACGTACCCACGGCTTCTGGTAATCATTTCACCCAACACGTCGAGCACTTCCGTCCGATTCAGTTCGCCGATCACGGTCGTATTGAAGTCGGTCGACCAGGGAAACCGCAGAACGGTCGCCTGGGTACAATTTATCAACAGCTCCAGCTCGACCGACTCGCTCATTTTGGGGCAGCGCCTGGTGCTAGCGTAACGTGCACGGACGATGGTCGATGAGGTTTACGGGTGCTTAGCTTTCGCACCTTCTTTTTACGCCCAGCTCACACGCTCACACTCCGGAATTTCCACGATTCCTTAAAAAACTTTTCACCTTCCATATTCTGCTGCTTGTGGTTTATACAGCGCGCGTACTACAAACATCGCGTGTGGGCGGTTTAAACAATTTCCTTCTTTGAAAATCAATTTGCCTCTGTCGTTCAACGGCTCCTTATTATAAATAAACTTTACGTGAACGGATTCGTACGAGAACGATGAACACATTATACGCCAACCGCACAAACCGTACACACTGCTAAACCTCCGTAACCTTCACAAGTTTGCATAATTTTTTCTCTCAACAGAAACCCACACGAGCAACCATTTCCTTCCAGCGCTTTCTATTGTTTCGATAATTTTCGATAAATTATTCAACAACTAACACCACCACCAGCTTTTACCACTGGCAGATTCTCCTCCGTACCGGACGCACGGGAGATAGTCACCGGGATGTGCCTCCTTACCTTAGCGTTAGCAGGTCGGCTGACTTTGGCACGTACCCACGGCTTCTGGTAATCATTTCACCCAACACGTCGAGCACTTCCGTCCGATTCAGTTCGCCGATCACGGTCGTATTGAAGTCGGTCGACCAGGGAAACCGCAGAACGGTCGCCTGGGTACAATTTATCAACAGCTCCAGCTCGACCGACTCGCTCATTTTGGGGCAGCGCCTGGTGCTAGCGTAACGTGCACGGACGATGGTCGATGAGGTTTACGGGTGCTTAGCTTTCGCACCTTCTTTTTACGCCCAGCTCACACGCTCACACTCTTATCACTCTCACGGCAACTTCAGCATCCGCCCTGCTCGTCCGGTTCGATCGCGCCGAACACCGAACGGACCATCATGTCCGGTTTGCTGCGGTTAACTTGGTACAGCGAATGCACAGCACAGAACATGGCACAAATCAGTTCCAGCGAAACACGTACAAAACACGATCGTATCGTAATTTTTCTCCCTATTTACGGACGACACTGTGACTGTGTGGATTTGTTTCGTTTTTTTGTTTTTTTGTTTGTTTTGTTCACTAGTTTTATTTCTTCCTTATGGTTTTTTTTTACACGGCACACTGCTGACTAGATAAAAGGCCAAAATTCAACATTCCGGTCACTGGTACACACACGCTCACTGGAAAACACGGGTCACTGGAGTGCTGAAATTGGAAACTAAAATGCCACTCAGGGAAACTTTCTCACCCGTTTCGCACTGTGTCACTTCCTTCTGGTTGTATTTCATTCACAACATTTCGTACAAACACACGCACAAGAGTACGACACACACACACACAGACATACTGAGGGTTAGTTTGATTGCACGATTTGTCGTGGAAAATTGAAAAGATTCGTCCTGTTAATTCTATGTGACGTTTTGTTGTATTTTGTTCAGTATCAAAAACTTTCGTACATTCATTTGAAGTTCTTGTTTAATTTTATGTTATGTTTTTTTCGTTGAAAATTCTTTATGCTATGGAATGTTTTTCGTGTACTATTGATAACCGAAACTAATACAAAAATTAAACAGCGCAATAACAATTCTATGAAGCTGGTAAAAGCAGTATCTGAATTCTTTCGTTTGAATTTCAATATCCTGGAAATAGTAAACTTATCTTTCGTTGATTGAAGCTGTAGAAACAATATTTTTTACTCCCTGGATTCATCTAGTTGTGCTTCGATGAGCAGGAGAACAAAGTATTATAACTCCAGTACATAAAGTTTTTTAAACAACTTTGGTATATCAATCCAAACTTAATTGAAAGCATGTTTGAATTACTTTAGCACATTGCAGCAGAGCGTTAAATATTGTATACAAGTTATTACAACATTTGGAACATGAATTAACGCAAGTAAGAACATTAAGAACTTCATTTTAATTTGCATACAAGTGACACATAACATAATGCGTTATAGGTTAAAGAATGTTGCTTAAGACGTCATTAAAAATACCATTGGTAAACTAGGCCAGGTTTCCACAGTCAACTCCACATAAATACAAATAACTTATTACAACTGGGAACAACTAGGAATTTAGGTTAGTGGAATATTCCGTAACGAAATGTTCTCACGAATTTGAAAAGAATTTTACCATATAAATTAAAGAACCACCGTCCAACAAATCAGTCTCGTTCGGACAGCATGTGTTGCTGGACGATCGTTACTCAACAACGGATCAACAGTCTCGTTCGTTCGTACAACAATAATGCTCAATAAAGTGATGTGTTAAATAATACCGAACATTAGTGTTAAGTGTCAATAACTGAGATATCACAAAGAAGAGACATCGGTACATGTCTACATATCTGCAAGACCGTTCATTCTCATTATCGTATCTGGTGACCGTTCATCTTGTTTGTTACATGGTGACCGATCATTTTCTGTTTATTACACAACAATAAGCTTTCACAGCAATTCAGAGAACTGTTCTATGGCTTTTTCAGAACGAACAAAACATTGTTTTTTCTAAACATAACGATAACATGGTCATACAATCACACGGAACTATCATAGATGTAGAGAAGACTTATTAAATGACAATAAAACATTGATTGAACCTGTTGCTAAATTAATTTTCTGTATTGGCAGAATCTTGAAATTAAGATAGCTGCCAAGTTTACTCATTCAGGAATTTTCTTATTGCTAACAAAGCATTGAAGTTGCGAGAATGATTCTTAAGAAAAGCGTCCAGTCAAACGCACGATACAATTGTTACAAACTATGCATTTTCTATCCTATTTCATTATGTTTGAATCATTGAATCATCTGCTTATAAAACAATCCTTCTTGATAAGACATCTCACCGACCATATGAAGCATAAGCTGGCTTGAATCAATTAAAATCTCTCGATGCGCCGCTATTTGCGAAGCTCTCCAGCGTGAATCGGTCGGAACGCAACGAAAACCCCTTCCACGCTTGATTGACATAGTACGATGATCGTTTTTCCGAGCCCGCACATCGGGTCTACTACCCTTTTTTCCAGTCACTGCCGATGGGGTCGATTGTAAATAAATAAGGCTGCCGTTGAACGGGCCCCATCGCCGCATAATACCCGGCTTTTGTCCTCGGCTATTTGCTTATTGCCTTGGCAAAATTCTATTTGCAGTGAACGGTTACGTAAAGAGCCGGGATTCAAAGCCAATTTCCCCTAGGCAAACACTCCCTGCTCCCAAAAGACAGTTGGTTGTTAAAGTAAGCGAAGTTCTTATAAACTCCACCATTATTCATTACATTACCATCCGATGTAGAGTGTAATTATCGTCCAAGCATCGCACTCGAACGCTAATTAGGGACGTGGCGCAGAATGGTACAAAACAAAATTCTTGTCAAAATGAATGTCGGTCGGCTACATCGCACACCTAGAACGTAATCAATGCTTTAATTGGCCATTAACCTAGGCTGAGTGTGAGCGCTGAGATGCTTCCATGTGCCTCGGTCCAAATTTTTATACCTACTCCCCATGTAGCCACACGTGTAGCCAAAACAGACAACCGAACCACTGCAGCACGAGCGACGCGGATGCTCTTTTTTTCTGTTGCTGGGAAAGTGGGCTCTTAAAGAAAGCGTTACGCGTTACGCTGCTGTCAAGCAGGCGTTCTTCCAGGAAGTAATCCAATTAGGTAAGCATCACGGTAAATTACATGTAGTATGGTGTAACAACTTTAACAAACCCCATCTGAGCGTGAATAAAAAAAAAGGAAATTTTGAGCTGAAGGCGTATCAGCTTCAACGAAAGCTACGAGATTGGAAAAGCACGTTTTTACTCTTAGTGGCATGGACGATAAATTTATTAACAAAGTTATGCCAACACGATGTAGCTTAACTAAACACCTAATTTGAATAGTTTTGTGCGGGTTTCCGTTGGATAAATTGAAACAATTCATTCAGTACCACAGCAAAACCAGCACAAACTCCAACCGAACCAGCGTCAAAAGTTTTGCCCCTAAAATGTATGCACCCCAAGCGTGTAATGGCCTCCCGCACACACGTAAATCTCGCATCGGTACGGTAAGGCCATTATTATTTCCCGCTAAACGCTGCATTATCGCTTTGCCAAACAAACAAATTAAGTGATGTTTTACTGCCGTTACTTCCTAGCCAGGATAGCGCCCCTTCTGCTCCACCGACGCACGGACCGAATTGCATGATAGCACACACACTTTTTTCCTCGGTGTGCGTAATTGCTTCCAGTGATTCGTTGGGCAGTAAGGATTCGCTCCGTGCCGCAAACAAACCGCAAAGCGGACCGATCATTCACTGTATCACACTGGCCTTGGTTTATGGATGCTTACGGTACGCCATTTATCGGGTGGGCCAAAAAAGAAGAAGAAGAAGAAGAAGAAACGTTTAACCGTTACCTTGCTGTTTGTTTACGAGCCCACGAACCAAACCAGCCGATTTATTGCCTATTCGCACCAGCTTGGGTTGACGGGGAAAACAACGGGGCGACAACGAAACGGCCAAGCGGTGAAAAGCCTTCGCACATCAAACCAATGCTGTATGCTAATGGCATTCGGGGTGGCAGGATGTATCACATACCCACGGGTACACACACACACACACCCTCGAGTACACACATGGGGCAAGAATTTATGTGATGAACGAGCCCAGTTTAAGGGAAACTCGTAAAATAAACCAATCGATGATAGTACAGACATAAAGCCATCGGGTATGATTTAGTTTGTTGATAAGGTTTTAACCCTCCCCGGGTAGGTACGTGCTGTGTGTCGTTTGATTTAAGACATTGGGAAGCTTTCGTAAAAGTGGGAAAGAGAAAAACCACGGTTTCGGAAGCCCCTCGTACGATGGCATTAAAACGATTCAGCTAATAGTATTGATCGGTTTAACCGATGGTTTTAGGTTTCTGCTCGCATTTATCGGATTTTACGTAAAGTTTTGACAGAGAGTTTATAGTTTTATTGTATAATAATAATAAGTAATATTTTTATTGGCACGTTTAGTAATACTGACAGTATTCTTTGTGTACATTTATTTAAAGATGGAAGTTTAAAAAAAAGATTCTTAACCATCTTTAAAGCGGCTCCGTGTTAATGCGAACCTCATGACCCGTATCTGTAATATCTGTTCACATTTCAATACCCATCGGTAGGTAAAGAATGCTTCAACAGCGAAGGGACAGCAAATAAAACAGGCTTTCCCTAACGAAAGCTGTTTACCTTTGCTTTCGACTACATTACCAACTTTTTGCGACATTGCAATGTGACGAAAACATACATAAGTAAAAGAAAAGCAAAGTTAATGAATCGTTTTGCTCGCTTTATCATACGGCCAGCCGAAGCTTAGCCGGCCCATACTTATATTTGATGAAACAACCAACAAAGCAAACAAACAAACAAACGAAAAAAGCACCAACAGCATTTACACAACCTTTCACAGCCGTGGCGGAAACTTTTTAAGCATTTCTTTTTTCTGTTTTGCTTTGTTGCTCTCATCCACACTTCTCATCGCCGGTGCGCTTTATGGCTCGATGGTTTTTGATGGGTTCTAACCGGTACTCCGTTCTGTACGGTCTCCGATAAGCGAACCGGTTAAAGAAACTTCATTTCGAGCAAAAGGTCGTATTTGCACAATTTTATCATCTTCACCCCTTCAATTTACCACCATCCAATCTACTGCCCGTGGCGTCAATGCGTGTGACAGAATCCTTAATACACTCATCAAGCTGCGGTTAACGGCAACGCCACAACGGTTGTCAGATTCACTGCACTTGCTGGGCGTATCGGACGAAGAGCAAACCTGGGCCAATGATATACAACTCGCACGTTTCATTTCGCTTTCAGCTCTGTTTTTTTTAACTCGCGCACAACCGTAAAGCAAGTCGTTACAGGCGTTGGTGATGTGTTTATTTTTTGAAGAACACATTTGCACTACATTGCTTTTCGGCTTTTTGCGTAAGATGAAATCATTTTGCACTTTAGAGTACACTTTTGTTAAAAGATTTTTTTTTAGTACGAAATTATCTTTTGTGCGCCATCTGCAGCAGTTTAATTTAATTGAAAAGGAAGACGCAATTAATGTGTCTAGCGAGGTCAGACTGCAAACACGACCCACGCAAGTTAAACTCGCAATTGTTGGCTTTCCGTGTTTGAACAGGAATTTTTGCTTTGCTGTGAGTTATATCAAATGACGGAAGACGTTGTAGTACTGTGTTTCAGATTACTGTTTGCCTTTAGAGTAACAAAAGTTTGTTAACTGTTGTTAAAAATTTCTAAATGATTTATTTTTGGTTCTAGCATTGAATATTTTTGTTCGCATTGCATATTTTTCGTTTCTTTAGGTTAGTTATTTATGACTTTGGACACGTAGAAGCGTTTGAGTTTATCTGTGCTAAAGTATTCTTTAAGATGAATTTAGTACAAGCACCAAGGATGAGATTTGTTACATGAAACCATTTTTGCTAGCCGGAAGAATCAACATCACCTAAAACATGACCCTGACCATGTATTATGCTAAAACAAGCCCTCGCATTATCCTTAATGGAATGCTATATGGATCATTACGTTGTACACCGGTCTATCCTATTGTTCCTATTGTAGAGTGCTCGGAAGCTGCCCGTGTTGCATTTTGCATGTTGTGTATTGTATTATCGACTTAATTATAATGTGTAAAATTTTGTGTAGTACAAGGGAACGGTAATGCGCAGTAAATGGAAGTCAAAGCAGTTGTAACGGCATTGGAAGAGATAAATTATCATTATAACACAGGTATAACACACAAAACACACTGCACTTCATTTGCATACAAAACCCGAAAAGCTGGTATGGGAACATACACTGGAAAACTGTCTAGGAGCATACACTGGAACCACTTTTTATAACCGCATCTAATTTGTTGTATAATTAGCAAGTTACTTATTAATTGATTCTTCTGTTTTCAAGATAAAATAAAATCCTTCTCCCAAATGCCTATACCACTAATACGTGCAAAGACTATGGTAAAGTTTTTTCTTCAACATTTTCATAAAAAATTGTTCCTTAAGCGGTGAAACTGCGCTTCCGAGCTTATGGTTTTGATGGAGCGTATGCGTATGGTTTTGATGGAGCAGTTTCGTGACAGTGAGCATTCTAACTTAGTATTTCAATATATTTCTCTATGACTAGTTTTTCATAGCAAAACAATGTCATCAACTACAATAACCGTGTAAGAACGAGGATTATTTTGGCAAAAATACATCAAAAAATCTTTTGCGTGCAATTGTGATTCTTTTTTAAGAACTTGCCCTCGGGTATAGGAAATGTAAAACAAAACAATTGGTTCGAAATGTTTCGAAAATGTTTGTTTTATCAGAACAAAACAAAAAAACAACCTTACGGGCATTAAAAAGTATCATTAAAAAATATTGCAATATGTTTAAGATGCGGCTATATGAAATGGTATCAGTGTATTCTATAAACTTCTTAAACACAAATTAACTTGAGTAAACACAAATAACCAATAAACTGTAGATTGATTGATTGACCTATTTAATCTTCTTCTTCTTCTCTGGCACTACAACCTCTGTAGGTCTTGGCCTGCTAGCAATTGCTAGCTCTATGTGACTTAGTTATACCCGTAGCTGGATAGTCAGTCCTGCGTACGGGGAGGCGGTCCGCCGGGATTCAAACCCCCGTGTGAAGACCGGCGCCGCTATCGTATACACCATCGGGCCGCCCCAAAACTATTTAATCTAGTAAGCGCTTAAATCAAAATTCTACTATCAGGGAGCTAAAAAAATTTTTGCCCCAGTAAATAACTTTTTTTTCGATCATTCCTAGGTAAATGTTTCAAAAACACGTTGCAAAATGTTTCGGTCGAAAATAACTCAAAACACAACCGGTCATACCTTCACTGTATCTATTCAAAAGATTACAGCGTACTTCATTTCCTAAACAAAAAAAAAAAAAAACTTACACATAATGCACCGAAAACCACTCCTCGCAGAGCAACACAGATGCGACTCAATTGTAAACATTAAGCTACAATTCGCTCACAGGCGCAGCCAGGCGCCAACTCTGACGTGTCATTTTGTGTTTTTTCCCTCCCAAAATTGATAACATCAGCATAAGAAACAAAAACAAAAAAAAACATGTCCAAACTACGTTTCCACCCAACCGCACGGTTTCCATTACACTCGCCATTCGCCATCACGCTCGCGCTCTGTTTTCACTCGTTCACGTTAAGCTCATGCTCACGTCCCGGGGCACGGATGCGAACGCTATCATAAATTCACCATCGAAAAAGCTATCATAAAATCAACCGAATGGTGATCAAATCACCGAAGCCGAACCTCAAACATCAATCAGTTGCTGTTCCACGGGTTTTTCATCTCACCAAGCCGAATGGAGTCAACCAAGATTTGAGGCAATTTTTTTCTTTGTGGGTCTACCTCCTCCGTCTACCATAATTCGTGACGGCCTTCACCTTTGACCACCAACAGACAGACAGGAA
>KZ062458.1:7402-36556 GCA_002091835.1 Anopheles maculatus | reverse complement strand
TATTCACACAACTCAAAACAATCACATCACTCACATCAGATCATTTACCGGTTTCCTTCTCAATTCAAAAGACTAAAGCAAACATTATTCCTGATTTTAAAATTAAAAACTATAGTAGAGCCGATTGGAATTCATTCAAATCCATCATTAACGATTCGATCGAGTTAGCCACAACACACATGTGCGATATTCAAGAGTCGTCTCAAATTGATAGCATGCTGGAAAAATTAACCTCAGCCATCACAAATGCACATGAAAGAGCCATTCCTACAGTGATCCCAGGAAAATATAATATTATACTTCCTGATCACATCATATCTTTAATAAAGCTCAGGAATAAATTTAGAAAAAAAAGGCAAAGACACAGGTTAGAAAATTCATACCGGGAAACCTATTATTTCTTAAAAAGAAAAATCGAATATCTAATTACTCAAGAAAGGAACAAAGCATGGGGCAACACTCTTGAAAGTATCAACCCACAACACAACAACACAAATCGTTTCTGGAAACTGGTCAAAACCATTCGAAATCAGCATACTAGTATCCCAAATTTGAAGAAACATAACTCCGTACTACTTACTGATTCAGAAAAATGTAACGCTCTTAAAGAGCACTTTGAAAATGCTCACAGTTTAACTCATAGAATGACTAGCCCCTTAGAACAGAAAATTATTTCTACCAATGCTAATTACTTTGCTTCAAACCAAGGAAATCAGATAAATCCATCAGACTTCTTAAAACCCAAAGACCTTACAAAGCTGATAAAAAATTTAAAAAATAAAAAGTCTACTGGTTGCGATGGAATTAATAACACTTCGATTAAAAAACTCCCTCGAAAAGCCATAATCTATCTAACTACTATATTTAACGCATGCCTCAAGCTAGGGTACTTTCCACATCAATGGAAAATCGCAAAAATAGTGCCTATCGGCAAGGCCGGCAAAGATCAGACCAAACCTGAAAACTACAGACCCATCAGTTTCCTAAGTTGTCTAGGGAAACTTCTGGAAAAGTTTATTGCCTCTAAAATACGTGCGCATGTTGATAACAACAATATAATTCCTGATGCACAGTTTGGGTTTCAACCTCACCGAAGCACAACCCATCAAATACATCGATTAAAAAACACCATAATCGAAAATAGGTTAATCAACAAAGCTACGGGTTTAGTGCTATTAGACAACGAGAAGGCTTTTGACTCTATATGGCATCAGGGACTTCTTCATAATCATATTTAAAGTTCCCGCTTATCTCATTCGTTTAGTTAAATCATTTTTGAACAATCGTAAGAACATTGTGTACATTCGAAAATCAAAATCACCACATTATGAACCCGTTGCCGGGGTACCACAAGGCAGTGTACTATCACCCTTGTTGTTTAATATTTATATAGCAGATATTCCGAATGCACGGAACTGCACTAATTTTCTTTACGCAGATGATTTCGCAATATCAGCTTCAGCTAAAAGTCCCAACGTAATTATTAGACGCTTAAACAACGCTTTAGAAATATACGCCAAATATTGCATTAACTGGAAACTGAAAACCAATAGCTCAAAATCCGAGGCAATCTTTTTCACTAGGAAAACATGTATGCGCAAAATACCACAAAAAGAATTGATGATGAGGCAGGAGTGCATTCCATGGAAACCAAGTATCAAATACCTAGGAGTGTACCTTGACAAACGAGTTACTTTCAAAACGCATGTAGAAAACACTCTAGTAAGAACGAGCAAGATGATTAAAACTATGTATCCATTCTTAAATCGAAAATCAAAACTAAATTTAAAAACAAATTACTACATTTTTTCGACCTATACTTACGTACGCATCTCCAGCCTGGAAAAACATTGCAAACTCCCACCATAAAAAAATACAAATAATGCAAAACAAAGTACTAAAAATGTGCATAAATGCACCTCCTTGGTTCAATAGTAATAGGCTTCATGAAATAACAACCACACCCACAATCAAACAATTTATTGAAAAAAACTATCAAAACTACCGCAATAAATGTCAAACTAGCAATTTAAGAACATTGAACCATTTAGTTACAGTTTAGGCTAGATGTTATGTTTAATTTAATGGGCGTTTAATTTTATGTATCTTGATTAGGTGTTAGGTTAGGTTGTTAGGTAGGTTAGATTAAGTTTACTTCTTTTTCGTGGGTTTTTTTTCTCAACTCAGCAATCACTAATCAATTATAAATCAATGAGGAAAGCAAACAGTGCGAACCCATTACAACAAAATTAACTGTGTAAAATAACACATAATAAGTATGAATCCGCAATAAACAACTATAACTACATTATACTATTAATATGTCGTTTTTCGCTGAAACCTTATGCCACTAATAAATTGTAATCACTTAAACAGAAATCGATAAATAATTCAATTCCAAGCTACTCTGCCTTGTGCTGCTGTACACAATCTGCCATCATGAAACTCTAGAGACAACTGTGGCTGTTTAAGAAATTTATACGCTCCCGTGAGCATTGTGTGTTGTCTTGGGACTTTATTCTACGTTTGTCTACAGTTCAACAGTGCATCATTAATTGTACATGATTTGTGCAATTAGTCCACATGTATTGTGAATATTAAACTGAACGTTCTTGCAGCTCTTATGCTTATTGAAAGTATGTAATTTAGAACTCGTTTGGTTAATTTGGAACTTGTAAACGCATTTAACAAGTGAAACTGCTGTATCAAGGGCTTACACAACTTAATACATTAATAAACTAATGATTGTCTAAACTGCGGTTGAGATCAATCTCTGCTCACTAAAACAATAAGTTGACACTTTTATGCTCTTTCTAATTTTGCACTACATAAAAATGGAATCAAATCCAAGATTTTACCTGGAGATTTCTAGGCTTTATTTTACTCGCAGCCTAAAGATAGATAGTCAGTACTCCGAACAAGGAGACTATTCGAATGGGATTCGATATACCACTAATGGCAGATGCCACTGGACCGCCTGTCCTTTCATTATAGATTTTATTTGCAATTTTTTATGGTCTGATTACCGTTGATAAATCAACATCAGCTTAAAAAACACCCTTTTCAACACGGTGTACATGGCCTTACCTGTACCTCATTAAGCTGCAATTTGTTAAAGGATTTACAACAAGTGCTGGATGAAGTTTGTTGAAAATATGGATCACGGGACGCACTATTTTACTTGTAGAAGATGTGCAAACAGCCAGCAATAATCCTTTTTTAATCCCTCAAGGGGGTTTTCTCTATCGCTAATGATTAGCACCCCATGCTTGTTAATATAACAAGAGCCACCATCCATTTAAGCTAGTTGATGCACTTTAGCTTACTTGAAGTAATTGGACTAGCCTTTTTAAAAATGCTTCGAAAATTTATAACGTAATATCGTGAGATGGAAAATAGAGGGCAACCCGCAAACAGATACTATCTTTACTGGATATGAATAATCACAATCGAATTTAACGTATTGTTCCACCAAGACTTTCTGTTGACTAATTTTGCTCTCAACTAGCATAATTTAAGGAATTGTTCTAATTAGTCGTACTTTTCGGCTTTTCTTTCGCAGAAAATGTTACCTATTCTATACTGTACAGAGATTTAATTGAGCAGAGTGTTTCTGGGGGTAAAATTAATGCAAAAGAGATATTATTGACCTTGAAAAACAGTATGAACTCTGCATAGTGCCAAGTGAAAGGCTATAGAATATTTGCTTAGAACTATACTTTAAGTGTAGCAATTTCTCTTAGTTGCATAAAACATTTAGAAATAGCATATTTTAAAAGTACATTTGTGTAAATTTTGTTTAAATCGAACATACAAAATTAACTGTTCCTTTATTTATCTACAAAATCAGCTTTAGTAAAAGATTAAACAGTAAACAAGATTAAACAAGATAGTAAAACAGTAATTTTATTCTCAAGCGCTCCATTAATTCAATTACCAATCATGCTAAATAAACTGAAACAAATTCGCCACATATGAGCAGTTGTATACCCAACAAGAGAACAAATGATGCCATCATTGTACTTGCCAAAGGCTGACATAAATCACCAAGATGTTATAGTGCTTCAAAAAGACAGGTATCTTTTGTTGCAGTTATAATCGAATCGGGATTAGGTGGTCAGTTAGCGGCACCGACTTTCACCCCGGTAGGGCCGAGTTTCGAATCCGTTGTGGATCGTCTGCCCATTTGCAGGACTCGGGAGTCAAGGGAGCTCGAACTGGCAGACCGAAACCCCTCGCGGTTGTAGTAGCCAAATGAGAAGTAAATGAAGGAGACACTTTAATAGATATTTCGTTTGAGAAAGCTTTTATTTATTTAGTTAAGCACACAAATATTAAAATTTCTAAACAAACTGACCGTATTGAATTTATTCGATGAAGATCGATAAACTGCGTTCAAATTTCAAATTTTATTTAACATGTCCGCGAGTAATGCCATTGTGCTTGACCAAGGTATCTACGGCCAAGGTGCACAATACACCAAACATAAAAATTTACATAATTTAGTCGTTTTTGTACCTGGTTTTCCTATATTTGGGTATTATGCTTTGTGTTTTACTTTTGGAAAGTTTTTTTTATTATCTCAAATTCAGATTTAACTTCATAAAATATTGTTTTGCTGATAATTGATAATGTCTTGATAATTTTCACACGGGTTGATGCACGACCCCTGACATGTCAACAACAGCTGCGTTTATTTACATTTCAAAACAGCTTGTTATTGTGGAATGCATCAATAGGAACGTTTCTTTTCGTGCTGTACAGTGTTCTGTGCTCTGTTATATTTTAACCTGGTAAATTTATTGATTCAATATGGACAAAGCCTCGTTTGCGGTGAGTAATGGGAAACTTAACCCTATCTTTTCGTCAAAGCACAGCAGCAATAACTGCCTAAGCAATTTCAATTCCAGGCCAAACGTCGACAAGATAAGATACACAAGAAAGCACCTCCACCCAAACCGGCCAAGCAAAAGAGCAATCAAAAGGCACCTGAAGTACAACATACAGCACCACTCGTTGTCTGCGACGATCGGTACGGAAAGCGTCAGCTGCAACAAAACTGGACCGAAGATCGGGATTTGCCTTCGAGCGACTGTGACACGGACGACGGGCAACTGCAAGCGGCAGACTTTGAGAAGCTGCTCGAGCTTCCTCCATCGACTGCGAGTCACTTTCTGCTGAGTTCGGAAAAGCGTTGGCTACAACCAGACACAGAACTACCGGGAGAGGATGAAAAGAATCGATACAGTGAGTTGTTCCGAATCGATACTAAACTGCTGAACGCTAGTTTGGGGTGTATTCCGTTCTACGAAAGGCACGGGTATGATCAAACCCTGTTTAGCCCACTGGAGCTTAACTTAATGCGCCAGAAGGCAGAGATAAACACAAAGCAGTTTGAACAAAAGTTTGCCGAACAACTTCCTGCGAAAACGCAGCCAGGTCCAATGCCTTTGCCGAAGAAACCTCAACCAGCGCCGTGTTTTGTAGGTGCGTTTGCAAAACCGAAGGAAAGTATCGCAATCAAGAGTGCAGAGACGAAACATGTGCCTACAGATGTAGTTCCGATTCAGCCTATAGAAACAAAAATGAAGGAACTGACAGTTAATCCGAAACCGAGTGAAAATGTCGCTAAAGTTGTACCTACTGCTGGGAAAACCGTTCAACCAGTCACAACAAAACCACCCACAAGCACAACGAATGATACAAAGGAAGAAATTCAACAGTGGCTGGATGACATTTTGGATATATAATAAAGCATGATCATTTTTCACACAGATTTGATAAGCTTACAGTAAGTCAAAATAAGTGTTTTTGCTGAATGGTATGACCCTTTCCGAACATAATACAAGTAATTGAGGCTGTATAAATAAACGTAATGGTGCATGGTTTACGTTTGTGATGTGCAGGAATCTACAGAACATTCGAAAGCTGTCCATCAAAGCATTTTATATACACTTTTATCGTGAAAAAAGCTTAATTTAAAATATACAAACCTAGTGAATCATATTGCAGAACTTAATCGTACGTAAAATTGCTTACAGCGAAAAAGCTGAAATTTGCAACACACTAGCGCCATCTGTTAGCCTTTCCAAGACACAAACCATGGTGCGTTTGAAATAAAAACGTGTTGTTTTTTCGTTACACTATTTTTCCAACATGGACAAAACTCTGCTCGATAACACTTAAAATGTTTTACAGAAATAACGAGACAATAAACATCATAAAATGAATAGAAGAGCATAATAATAATTCTTGTAGCGAGATACCCACGTTGCCCTCATTGCAATTGGGAATAATAAACAGTAATTATTAACATCGGCGCCAGTGGCAGATCAAACGGTGGGCGGAGTAGGCGGCCACCTCGGGCCCCGCCGATACGCTGATAGTACTCCATGCAGGAACGTGCGTGCGATGCACCCACGTTGTTGACGTTCTACTCCTTCCTGGACTGCTCCTGCGTCGTCCTTCCGAGTTGTTTCTGCTGCTGCTGCTGCTCCGGTCCACCTGTCAGTGGCCGTCGCTTCCAAGCAGGTCTTAGCTTTTGCTGCTGCTCAGGTTGCTCGTCGCTGCTGCCACTGCTTCCGTTGTTGTGCTCCAGTTACCCCGTTTCTCCTGTCGTCCGGCGTCGTTGTTGTCGTCTCCGTCTTGCCGTTGGTGAACTTTCCTCATTCCACCTCACTTGGAAGGTTCTGAAGATCGTACGGCACACATTTCCGCTGCAAGATTGTCCATCGTCAAACGGTTGTGGCTTTGCTGCTGCATCAATATGATATGATGTCCGGGATCAGCCTCCTCGTCTTCAGTCCAGGCGATCTCTGCTGTTCTGCCTCACTGTTGTTGCCAGTGCCTCATAGTCTCCTCGCGTTACCGGCTCCGTATGTCTGGTGCTGTCCCTTCCCTTGCTACCTTTTCGTGGTGGAAGCGGATATCCTCCTCTACGAAAAGGACTAGCGGGATGGTGCTTCATCCAACCACGCAAGCGGTGTCGTACGAAGTAGTCGAAGTGTACTCTGGTTTGTGGTACGATGAATGTCCCTCTGTAGAAGCTTCCGTCCCCACGTCGGTGACGCGTAACAGACAACGCTATTCCTAACGTGAACCAGGGGTGCTCCTTCTGCTGCTTGTAGGACCACATTTGTTCGGCATCAGAGCGGTCAAGACATTCGTGATACGTGATACCTTGCTGCAAATCTTCTCCAGATGCCGGCAGTGGCCGTCGTGTGTTTACCCGCTCGTGGCTAGCCTATCTGCGGGATGCAGCCAGTCTTTTGATGGACCATCTCCTCCCATCCAGCGCTCGATCATCTCCAGGTTCCGTGTAGCAAGGTCACTGATGTCTCGTGTGTCTGTCCCTAGAAAAGTAAATCGGAGAATAGCTTGTTGAATCTTCTTACAACAAGTTAAACATATCCTTACATGTAGCATGTGCGACATGCAACATCCGGTCAAGAGCAGGGACAAAGCAGTGCTTTCAGGAATGATATTATTAATAGTAAAATCAAATGATAATCAAAATTAGATTATTTATCATTAACTGTAACATTAACCAGTTGAAACCTGATACAAACAAATGGGTTTACGGCAGAAATCCACACTGCAAAAAAGAATACCCAACATGAAGCTCGCGCTAGAAACAGTACACTCCATCATTTAATCTTCATTTCTGTGATTCGTTTGCCGAAAAAAAATCGTGTATCTATTGGCATCCACCCCAGTGCCCACGCGCGTCTCATTTCGCTTCATGTGAACTTTCACTTTTTTGCGGGTGCGTTCGGTAACTCCGTAATGGATTTTCCGATCCATCAAGATATGACTTACAGTGAAGCAGGGTTTGCGTTCCCTTCATTTGCTGCTGATGCTGCTGCTCAACATTTAGCGTGTCCATTTTCGTCACTTCGTACCGCCTGACGGGGTTCAACACACCTGGGCAGCTGGCCAGCCCACCCCAAATTCCATTCATAATACAATCGAGGAGTAAAAATCTCCTTCAACACATCCTGTACTGCGCATGAACGTTGAACGTTGTACGTGTGTGTTTGTATATGGGAGAGTATGAGGCCGAAGCTGATACGAGCGAGCACGTGGTACTTGACGGCACAACAGGACACAACAGGTCGTTCTCCGGCGTAACGTTCGCAAGGATCAAGTAGGCTAAAGAATTGAAGCGTTTCAGTCTGACGGTAGCCTTCGTCGACGGTGGCCGAACCTTTCCTTTTGCATGGGAAGCAGAACCGAGTGTGTCCGTAGCCACCCTATCAATCTTAAGCCGCCAAATACGTCGTTTTAGTGAAGTGAAGTGAGCTTCAGTGTACAAGCTTCTAAATTGAAGGCGTTGAATAAAAGTTTTCAACCACACAACAACAAAAAAATAAACGTTGTTTGTATAGGTGTGTGTGTGAGTGTGTTTGATATTTTTAGGAGTTTGTTAGGCCTGTTCAGCGAGCGATTGGTTTGGATTATGCACAAAACCACAAAGCCGCAAGGAATTCATTAATCAATTTGTTTGCCAATACGGGTGAATGGGAAGTGTGCTCAACTCTTGAAACGGTGCTGGAAAACCCGGAAATGAAAGTGAAAGCAAGCGCAAATGGCAATTGAAGAAGTTGTGCTGGAGTGTTGGTGTGTGGCATGTGTTTGTGTGTATTTGTTTGTGTGTGTGTGTGAGTTTGGATCCGAAAAATAATCCCAACTGGGCGCCTCCATCGTACCGTGGTGTGCCAATTGATGGTGTACGTGTACCCCGCACACCACAGCAGCAAGGAATAAATCTCGATCAGTTCTTTTATCCATCGGGGGACGGTTTGGTTTTATTGTTGTGTGTGGTACCGTTGTACCTTTCCGCACGACAGGCGGTTGCTTTTAATGTGCCGTTTCTCCTCTTCGAAACTGTCCCATGTGTGGCATTGGTGCGAGAAGAAAAATTAGACAGCTAAGGTAAATAGGCAGGAAGAACAGCGGGAGCAATGGCGGTAGTGAGGGTGCCGGAAACATGTTGGCAAAATGAAAGAGTTTCCGTGATCATGATTGAACGCAGTAAAGGCCACCGTGTGAGAAAAGATTAATTGAAATTTCGGAAAATGCAGAATATTGTGAAAATATGTCAACCCAGCTCCGTGTGTGTATCCTGTGCGCCTCTGGCATCTTTCCTTGATGCTGTGCTATGCTGTGTAGAGTTAAATGTGTGCGTGTGTGTGTGTGTGTGTGGGGTGAAATATTTCCCTGTTGTGAATTCCGCCAGTGTTGTGCAATAACGATCTAGCTTAATTTACTGATCGATATTTGTCATCAAACCCCATTAGAACTGTTTGCTGTTGTTTGTGGCTTAATAAAATAAAATATTAGGAGTTGTCAGGTGTACAATAGAACCACAATTCTTTCTTTCTATTTATCAAACATTGCCACACATTAAACGCACATAAACATAAAAATTACAATAAAACAAAACTTGCTGCACCTAATGCGAATCACGCCGTTCGATTTGCGAAAGGAGATAAAATGGACAGAGAAAATTAAGTTTCCGATTGATTTGTCAAGCAAGACAGAAAGCTTTTTGATTGATGTAACATTTCCTTTTGTTGCGTAAACGGTGCCGTATTCCGAGAAGAAACGAATGCAGAATCTTCTCGACACAAGCACTCGATAATAATAATCGCCCTGCTCTAATACCGACCCGTAAGCCACAGTCACGAGGGCACGTGACTGTTTCCGGTGTAAGCAAATGGTAGGCAAAAGTTTCGGTACACCCTTGAACCTTTTCCCCCAGTGGTTTCGGTTAAAGTCAGTTACACCGGGTGGCCACCATGTGGTTGGGGAAAGGAAAAAAAAGCAAGCACACGAGTACAGCTAAACGTCAGTTAAAGTTAAAGCATTTTCCAAGTGCTAGTAGCATGTTTGCCCGTTGCCCATACAAACACTGCGCACAACTGTCAACGGTGGCCAATGTGTTCGGGAGGCCAGTGTGCCACGCCACATTTCAACTCCATGCCGGGTGTGACTGTTGTGTGGCGGTATTCGGTCGGTCGGTCGGTACTTGGAAGCATGTGTCCTTGCAGCTGACGCTGCTTTGGATGGGTTTGTAAAAGTTTAATTAATTTTTCTCATTTTTCGAACTTTATTTGCAAAGACAGTGCCGGAGCGAGCAATGAAGCGCTGCAATGAATTCAATTAACTCCCTTGTGTCAACGGGCGGGCATTGGTTTCGTCGCATTAGTCGTAAAGTGGACGATGAAAAAAATAAAAAGACGATGCAAAATGGAGATGAAAAGTCTTTAATACTTACTAAAAATACTTGGAGTGTTTCGTTGTTCGTACCCTTTACATAACCGAATGGACTTGTTACCAAGTCTGGTTTTTATCTATGAAAGAATTATCATTGAAAAAGTGTTTTGATTTGTGTTTTATGGCTTAAAATGAAGCCAAGTTTTTTGATCACTAAAAAACTCAACCAAAAAGCTTGTAGTTTGTCGAGAGTTTTATTTAAAAACTTTTGTCCAATTTATTACGCTAGTGACTCCCAAGCACTACTCAGGTATAACTCACTTAATTTACTCGATGAAACCCCTTTCCGTCAAGTTCACGTTTGTTGTTGTGCATCAAACAAACTTTTTTTAAACAACGCTAATTGCAAAGCAACATGTACTTATATTGAAATAAACATTTCACATAAGCATCATTACTTACTTACTTACTTATCAGGCGCTACAACCGCTTCGCGGTCTTGGCCTGCAGCAACAATCCTCGATACCGCTCACGGTTTAGCGCCGTCGTCTGCCAGTCCAATATCCCGGCCGTTCTGGCGGACGCATCTACGCCATCACTCCATCTCAGTTTGGGCCTACCACGCCTCCTCTGTCCATGTGGACGGCCTAAAAGGACTTTACGGGCTGGGTCGTCCGGTGCCATTCTCATGACATGGCCAGCCCACCGGAGCCTGGCGAGCCTAATTCGCTGCACGATGGTAAGATCACCGTACAGCTCATAGAGCTCGTCGTTGTAGCGGCTCCTCCATTGTCCTTCCACACATACGGGGCCAAAGATCCTTCTGGGCATCTTCCTCTCGTGCGTGGCTAAGAGGGTTTCGTCAGTTTTGGACAAGGTCCATGTCTCAGAGGCGTATGTGAGTACTGGGACTATAAAGGTTTTGTACAGTCCCAGCTTCGTCCGTCGCGACAGGCATTTTGAGTGGAGAAGTTTCCTCAGACTGTAGTATGACCGGTTGGCAGCCAGCACCCTTGCGCGCAATTCAACTTCTATGTTGTTATCGGTGCTGACTTTTGACCCCAGATAGGTGAAGTTTTGGACGACTTCGAAGGTGCGATCACCTATCTGTACATCACCCCTGCGTAGATCAGTGTTTGTTAGCAGGGCCGCTGGTGGTGCCACCATCATTTTGGTTTTTGCCTCGTTAATCTCCCGAGGATCAGTCCCGTATGCTCGATCCTTTGGTAAGCTTCTGCTACATAGGAGAGCCTCAAACCAATGATGTCTATGTCATCAGCGTATGCCAGGATCTGGAGTGACTTATAGAAGATGGTCCCCGAAGTTTCCACCTCCGAGTCTCGGATGGCCCTCTCTAGCGCCAGATTGAATAGGAGGCAAGCAAGCCCGTCTCCCTGGCGCAGACCCTTGGTGGTAGCAAAGGGCCCTGAGAGTTTTCCATCCACCTTCACCTGGCATATGATGTTGGTCATTGTCATACGTACAAGCCTGGTAAGCTTGGCCGGGATTTCAAATGAGCTCATTGCGTCGTACAGTTTTACCCTGGCTATGCTATCGTATGCGGCTTTAAAATCAATGAAGAGATGGTAGGAGTGTAGCTGCTGCTCTGCCATCTTCTCCAAGATTTGCCGCATGGTGAATATCTGGTCAGTGGTTGATTTTCCGTTTCGGAATCCTCTCTGATAGTTTCCAACTATCTCTTCAACGAATGGGACAAGTCTGTCTTGCATTATTAGGGAGAAAATCTTGTAGGCGGTATTCAACACCGTAATACCCCTGTAATTGCTGCACTCTAGCTTGTCTCCCTTCTTGTATATGGGGTAGATGATGCCGAGATTCCAATCACAAGGCATCGATTCGCTATCCCATACCTCAGTAATAATTTGATGAATTTCCTGTTCGAGTGCTGCACCACCGTTTTTGATCAGGTCGGCTACTATTCCGTCGGTACCTGGTACCCTGTTGTTCTTGAGCCGACGGATGGCCTTTCGTGTGTCTTCAATGCTAGGTGGCAGTAGCATGATATCATCTGCTAGTGGAGCCTCTAGCTGTTCGTTGAACTGATCATTTAATAATTCATCAAAGTACTGAGCCCATCGCGAGAGGACCTCTGGCTGGTAACTGACCAGATTTCCATCCTTATTTCGACAGCAGGTCACCTTAGGTCTAAAGTTGTTTCGGTGGCCTGCTATCTCTTGGTAATTTCTGGATTTCAATCATTAACTTATCATAATCAATTGCTGAGTTTACCTTTCTCATCCGAATCATATTGCGATTGTGGTTAGATGCAGATTATTCAAATCAATGTTTCGATGAATGGTATTTACACAATTCAACATACCGTTACCGTGCGCTTCACGGTTACTAAACCCTAGCATTGCAACCGTAATCCTTGTAATCCTAAAACGCTCTGCCATTAGTTAAGTATGTACGTGTGTTGCGAAATCTAAGTGCCTTCATTACCTCTGAAGCTCAACATCAACCATTAACGCTCAAGTTCAAAATCAACTCTCAAGGATCATGTTGCTGGGAACCATCGTTCATAACACATTTGACTTTGATGAAGTAATGCATCATAAGCATCGTGCATACCTGCATATGTGCATATTCGATGCAAGAGAATAATTTCAATAAGCAGCTTACAATTCGTCATTAAAAGGTACAGTGGCGGGTTATCAAAATTGGATACTTGATTTTCGGGTTCTCTTCCCATTTAGGTTAAAAAAAATGGATGCAAAACGCAAATCTTCCTATTTGAAAAGATTGAAAGAATTATTGAACAATGAATTGCAAAAATCTTTGTATAAAATTGGTCCAAAGCATGCCCAAATGATTGCAGACTGTGATAAATGCCAATGACAATGCTATTAAATATTAATAAAGCTGTTATTTAAAACATTTTATGGTGTCCGACGTTGAATGACCAGCGCAATTTATAGACTCGCTTCATTTTCTCCCCATTATGTTTGTCGAAAAGAACATTTTGAAGAAGGGAAGTAGAAGAAACCCACTGCAACGTTTTCATGTAGTTTTATAATTCTAGGACACTGGTAAAAGCGTTGCAAAGTAGGAAAATCCTCTGAATAGCAAGTGTCCGATTTTGATTCCCCTTTCACTGTAACCTTTAGCTCCAAAGTTTCGAACTATTTGCAAAATATGCCCCTGTTTGATTCCAATTTGCACTGCATATTGCAGTGTGTTCACTGCAACTCTGCACATTTTTAATTTTGCAATGTTTTAGTTTCAGTAACCAAACAGATGCTTTCGAATGCAGTATTGAATGCTCATCGGATTGAGAATGATTCTCATTGCCCTAGCTCTCAAAGTTGTTTACCAGTTTGCCCTGAGCACTTGTGCTTATGAAGTGCTTTAGATCTGGTTCTGGTTATTTTTCAAAATTAGAATAAATCACCCACTAGCCAGCAATGTACACACTAATACCACTATCAAATTCTCGCATCAACCATGTGAGATAGTTTAAACAGCTGCAACTGTTGCAACTGCAGAATTCGCAGAATGTGGTGTTTTAAACTCTCTGCTTGCCTTTTTCTCGCAACATCCAAAATAACAGGTCCGCCTGCCCGGAGTGAAGTTGAACTGCTGAGGGAAAAATTGTTTTTCGATACAGCTGGCAATTTCTGAGCAATTATCCCACTCACGATAGCATCGTTGTAATGCTATGCTATGCTTGCCTCGCGTTGCTAGTGGGGTTGACCTGAATGATTCATGAGTATCGGTGCAGACACTTCGTACTGCACTATCGGTCTTGCATAGCTAATCGATTTATGTGTTGTAACGCAAAGCTTGTTTTTTGTGTGTGTGATATGATGAATAACAAGTTTTTTAACTGTTGAACAGGAAGCCATTGCAGCATATTACGTTTCTCGTACGGTTTTTCCTTTAAAATAATTTTCCCATTTATTATATGCGGAAAATTAATGCTGCTTATTGATTAAATTTGTTTTGTGCGTAAATTTCTTGTTTGTACTAGTCTTGCAAGACTTTTGAAATATTTTTTCGTTATTTAAAGACCATTTTAACATTAAAAATATCGTTAATGCAAATGAAACTATCAAATCTTTGTTAGCGATTATTTTCAGTCAAATACACCTGAAATGTTATTCGATTGACCGTGAAATCATTGAAACGATAATATAAGCATAGCGGAAACCAGCATAATTTGTGCTTGGTTTTAATTAAAAGCAAGCTTAAAATTTAAAACTAACATCCCCATTCTGTTCACTCTTAAACTTCTCCAATGAAAAGTTTCCATCTCTTCGCATGAAAAGGGGAAGAAACATGCATGAATTATTCACCAAGCGCATTGTTTCGGCAGGTGAACAATTTGCATATGGCTTGTAATAAAAAGAAGGTGATTAAAACAAAGATAAAAATTAAATTTAAAAATCACTAAGGGTAATTTTAAACAGAAAAATAACCTCATAACGCTGCAATCTCTCAGCACCAATGTGCATGGAAATTTGCTACCAACAATAATATTTTCCATTCGAGGAAGGAAGTAAAAATTCTCCACCACTCCCCATAACGCTCCGCTCCGGAAAGTATCCATTTAAATACCACCAGCTCCCGTGTATGTTCATCTTCGCTCGCTAAAGTTTCAAGCTACGGTCAAATCATGCCTGCTAAAATGAGTTATTTAAACGTTGCTTCTGGAGCGGCAGTACTTTGGCATCGTTATTGCTTTTTCACCCTGCCGAAGAAAACGATTCCCCGGTAGGTACAAATTGGCCGTGAACAGCTCGTTTCACGGTGGCTCCCAGTGTCCATTTACGGGTGTGATGTATAAATTAAACTTTAATGAGCGAACGGTGCGCAACCATTAAGCGTACTCATCCGGCAAAGCTGGTACTTTACGCGTACTTTGTGAACTGCTGCCTACTTGGTTTTGGTTTTAATTTTCTTACTGTCCAAAACATTATCACAACCAGATGAAAAGGAAGTGAAAGGAGGAAGACGACCTTATTTGAAAATGCAAACACCATCACGCGAATGGCAAAAAGTTTAGCCTTTCGCCACGTTCAATCAACATTTGATTGAACCTGCTGGTGAACCGGCGACGTGGTAAACGGGAAACTTCATCCCAGCAAAAAAAAAAAGGTCACTTGCGGTAAAGCTTTATTTGCATGCCGGTACCGTATGGAAGAATTTCGGTGCAGGCAAGTAACGGCAAGAAATAAACAACACAAAGTGAGAAGAAATTGTCACGCTGATGGAGGCGCCCAGTACTTTATGAAACTATGAATAAATTTGCTTAAATTTCGTTTCGGCTCGCCAGGTGATTTACATCACAATCGGGTTATTCCGCTTATGCCTTCCCATCTCATCCCTCTCACCATCGGCACAGCCAAACACAAACAAAAAACGCTTACACAGACAGATATAATACCATTAACACATGCATATGTTTTTGTTTTCCCTTTTTTTTTTGTTTGGTTTTGATAATTAATGTTACGACCGGGCGCGGACGGATTATAGCCTGCGTGCAAACCTATGAATACGAATGCGTCGTTTGGTCGAAACAGGACCAATTTCTTTACAATCCGTGTGCCTCCCTCCTTCCCATTCATTATAATTTAGCTGGTCTGGCACAAACACACACACACACACACACACAGTCAGCCGGAACAACACGGCATCTCACCATGAAATATGATACCCGGCAAAGTGGAGCGTTCGGATGAGATTTAACTGTCCCAGCATCGAGTGCGTTACGGTCGTCGTAGAATGTGTGTGTGGTATGTAAGGTTTGGAGCGAAATTGCACATTGGGATGTGGGATCGTTTCGGCCACAGCTGGTCCGGTGGCTTTGGCATGGACGGAATTTACAGGTGAATCTTTCTCCTGCCAGTCCCAGCACAGTCCGGAAATTCTCATCGGATTAGTAACGGCTCCCGGTTGAGAATGGAGAAACATGTTGATCGCTCAAATCGCCATGTGCATGCGGATGGGCGGACGGTTGAGAGGATTTACCTTACTCCAGTGATGCCAGTTTATTTCTCCCGGCATGGATATTCCTTACATGCTTTAGTATTAAAGCTCCCACATACGCACACACACACACACACACACACACACACATACGGAATGGACAAGGAATGAAAGTCAAATAAAAATGCAAAGGTAAACCCACCACCGGTCGATGGTACTTCGTTTTGGAGAGATGTTTTTATTAGTTTTGTTCGGTGTGGCTTTCGTTACATCGTTTTTGCATTTCTCGTTATGCGAACCCGCACCGATGCATACCCGCTCCAACTGGCAATATGGCAATGGAAAAGAGGAATCGGATATGCTGTAGGAAGAATTCCAATTTTCTCGCATTTTTATGATACATCGGGAAGGCTTCTTTTACGATGACCGTTACTCTATCCGTACGCGAACCATCCACCGACGGCATAACCCATCAAAAATATAGTAAAATGACGGAAAAAACACACACACACACACAAATACATTGATATGATTACTTCCAGCATTTTCGTTTGCACCCAGAAACCGTTCGATTACGCCTCACCGGACAACACAACATTTCGATAAAGGCAGATGCATCCGTTCCGGGTTGTACGCCACATAATGTTCGCCTCATAGAACAACCATCTGATTCTGCTTTGAGCGGTGGGGTTTGGAGCGCAAAAAAAAAGTTTCCTGTCTGTCTGTTGGTGGTCAAAGGTGAAGGCCGTCACGAATTATGGTAGACGGAGGAGGTAGACCCACAAAGAAAAAAATTGCCTCAAATCTTGGTTGACTCCATTCGGCTTGGTGAGATGAAAAACCCGTGGAACAGCAACTGATTGATGTTTGAGGTTCGGCTTCGGTGATTTGATCACCATTCGGTTGATTTTATGATAGCTTTTTCGATGGTGAATTTATGATAGCGTTCGCATCCGTGCCCCGGGACGTGAGCATGAGCTTAACGCGAACGAGTGAAAACAGAGCGCGAGCGTGATGGCGAATGGCGAGTGTAATGGAAACCGTGCGGTTGGGTGGAAACGTAGTTTGGACATGTTTTTTTTTGTTTTTGTTTCTAATGCTGATGTTATCAATTTTGGGAGGGAAAAAACACAAAATAACACGCCAGAGTTGGCGCCTGGCTGCGCCTGTGAGCGAATTGTAGCTTAATGTTTACAATTGAGTCGCATCTGTGTTGCTCTGCGAGGAGTGGTTTTCGATGCATTATGTGTAAGTTATTTTTTTTTGTTTAGGAAATGAAGTACGCTGTAATCTTTTGAATAGATACAGTGAAGGTATGACCGGTTGTGTTTTGAGTTATTTTCGACCGAAACATTTTGCAACGTGTTTTTGAAACATTTTCTAAGGAATGGAAGAAAATATCCCCCATAGTGAGGATTGACTAACCAACTATGCGGTATCAATTAGTCTAGTAAGCCAGAAATGGCAGGCATGACCTCAGAGGTCGTTAAGCCAAGAAAGAAGAAGAAGAAGGAAGAAAAAATCAGCTATTTTCTTGGGCAGGGAATTGCTTTGCTCGCTGATAGTTTAATGTTCAATTAAGCGCTTACTAGATTAAATTGGTCTCAATCTACAGTTTATTGGTTATTTGTGTTCACTCAAGTTAATAGAATTGCTATTCACTGTAAATACAATCTAAAGCCCGCTCCACACGAAGCGCAAATCCAAGCGCAACTACGGTTTTGCGAACAAAATGCTGTCAAATTCGTATGGTATGACATTACTGCCAGCCTTCGCGTTTTAGTTTGCAATCTAGTTTGCGCTTCGTCTGGAACGGGCTTAATAACAATACACTGGTACCATTTCATATAGCCGCATCTTAAACATATTGCAATATTTTTTAATGATACTTTTTAATGCCCGTAAGGTTGTTTTTTTAATTTTTTCTGATAAAACAAACATTTTCGAAACATTTCGAACCAATTGTTTTGTTTTACATTTCCTATACCCGAGGGCAAGTTCTTAAAAAAGAATCACAATAGCACGCAAAAGATTTTTTGATGTATTTTTGCCAAAATAATCCGCGTTCTTACACGGTTATTGTAGTTGATGACACTTTTTTGCTATGGAAAACTAGTCTTATGAGAAGTGCCATGAAATACTAAGCTAGAATGCTCACTGTCACGAAACTGCTCCATCAAAACCATACAAAAAGTTCTTATAAGCTCGGAAGCGCAGTTTCACCGCTTAAAGAACAATTCTTTATGAAAATGTTGAAGAAAAAACTTTACCATAGTCTTTGCACGTATTAGTGGTATAGGCATTTGGGAGAAGGATTTTATTTTATCTTGAAAACAGAAGAATCAATTAATAAGTAACTTGCTAATTATACAACAAATTAGATGCGGTTATAAAAAGTGGTTCCAGTGTATGCTCCTAGACAGTTTTCCAGTGTATGTTCCCATACCAGCTTTTCGGGTTTTGTATGCAAATGAAGTGCAGTGCGTGTTGTGTGTTATACCTGTGTTATACTGATAATTTATCTCTTCCAATGCCGTTACAACTGCTTTGACTTCCATTTACTGCGCATTACCGTTCCCTTGTACTACACAAAATTTTACACATTACAATTAAGTTGATAATACAATACACAACATGCAAAATGCAACACGGGCAGCTTCCGAGCACTCTACAATAGGAACAATAGGATAGACCGGTGTACAACGTAATGATCCATATAGCATTCCATTAAGGATAATGCGAGGGCTTGTTTTAGCATAATACATGGTCAGGGTCATGTTTTAGGTGATGTTGATTCTTCCGGCTAGCAAAAATGGTTTCATGTAACAAATCTCATCCTTGGTGCTTGTACTAAATTCATCTTAAAGAATACTTCAGCACAGATAAACTCAAACGCTTCTACGTGTCCAAAGTCATAAATAACTAACCTAAAGAAACGAAAAATATGCAATGCGAACAAAAATATTCAATGCTAGAACCAAAAATAAATCATTTAGAAATTTTTAACAACAGTTAACAAACTTTTGTTACTCTAAAGGCAAACAGTAATCTGAAACACAGTACTACAACGTCTTCCGTCATTTGATATAACTCACAGCAAAGCAAAAATTCCTGTTCAAACACGGAAAGCCAACAATTGCGAGTTTAACTTGCGTGGGTCGTGTTTGCAGTCTGACCTCGCTAGACACATTAATTGCGTCTTCCTTTTCAATTAAATTAAACTGCTGCAGATGGCGCACAAAAGATAATTTCGTACTAAAAAAAAATCTTTTAACAAAAGTGTACTCTAAAGTGCAAAATGATTTCATCTTACGCAAAAAGCCGAAAAGCAATGTAGTGCAAATGTGTTCTTCAAAAAATAAACACATCACCAACGCCTGTAACGACTTGCTTTACGGTTGTGCGCGAGTTAAAAAAAACAGAGCTGAAAGCGAAATGAAACGTGCGAGTTGTATATCATTGGCCCAGGTTTGCTCTTCGTCCGATCGCCCTGCCAGTGCAGTGAATCTGACAACCGGTGTGGCGTTGCCGTTAACCGCAGCTTGATGAGTGTATTAAGGATTCTGTCACACGCATTGACGCCACGGGCAGTAGATTGGTTGGTGGTAAATTGAAGGGGTGAAGATGATAAAATTGTGCAAATACGACCTTTCGCTCGAAATGAAGTTTCTTTAACCGGTTCGCTTATCGGAGACCGTACAGAACGGAGTACCGGTTAGAACCCATCAAAAACCATCGAGCCATAAAGCGCACCGGTGATGAGAAGTGTGGATGAGAGCAACAAAGCAGAACAGAAAAAAGAAATGCTTAAAAAGTTTCCGCCACGGCCGTGAAAGGTTGTGTAAATGCTGTTGGTGCTTTTTTGTTTGTTTGTTTGTTTGTTTTGTTGGTTGTTTCATCAAATATAAGTATGGGCCGGCTAAGCTTCGGCTGGCCGTATGATAAAGCGAGCAATTCATTCATTCATTCAGCGAGCAAACGATTCATTAACTTTGCTTTTCTTTTACTTATGTATGTTTTCATCACATTGCAATGTCGCAAAAAGTTGGTAATGTAGTCGAAAGCAAAGGTAAACAGCTTTCGTTAGGGAAAGCCTGTTTTATTTGCTGTCCCTTCGCTGTTGAAGCATTCTTTACCTACCGATGGGTATTGAAATGTGAACAGATATTACAGATACGGGTCATGAGGTTCGCATTAACACGGAGCCGCTTTAAAGATGGTTAAGAATCTTTTTTTTAAACTTCCATCTTTAAATAAATGTACACAAAGAATACTGTCAGTATTACTAAACGTGCCAATAAAAATATTACTTATTATTATTATACAATAAAACTATAAACTCTCTGTCAAAACTTTACGTAAAATCCGATAAATGCGAGCAGAAACCTAAAACCATCGGTTAAACCGATCAATACTATTAGCTGAATCGTTTTAATGCCATCGTACGAGGGGCTTCCGAAACCGTGGTTTTTCTCTTTCCCACTTTTACGAAAGCTTCCCAATGTCTTAAATCAAACGACACACAGCACGTACCTACCCGGGGAGGGTTAAAACCTTATCAACAAACTAAATCATACCCGATGGCTTTATGTCTGTACTATCATCGATTGGTTTATTTTACGAGTTTCCCTTAAACTGGGCTCGTTCATCACATAAATTCTTGCCCCATGTGTGTACTCGAGGGTGTGTGTGTGTGTGTGTACCCGTGGGTATGTGATACATCCTGCCACCCCGAATGCCATTAGCATACAGCATTGGTTTGATGTGCGAAGGCTTTTCACCGCTTGGCCGTTTCGTTGTCGCCCCGTTGTTTTCCCCGTCAACCCAAGCTGGTGCGAATAGGCAATAAATCGGCTGGTTTGGTTCGTGGGCTCGTAAACAAACAGCAAGGTAACGGTTAAACGTTTCTTCTTCTTCTTCTTCTTCTTTTTTGGCCCACCCGATAAATGGCGTACCGTAAGCATCCATAAACCAAGGCCAGTGTGATACAGTGAATGATCGGTCCGCTTTGCGGTTTGTTTGCGGCACGGTGCGAATCCTTACTGCCCAACGAATCACTGGAAGCAATTACGCACACCGAGGAAAAAAGTGTGTGTGCTATCATGCAATTCGGTCCGTGCGTCGGTGGATTACCAGGGGCGCTATCCTGGCTAGGAAGTAACGGCAGTAAAACATCACTTAATTTGTTTGTTTGGCAAAGCGATAATGCAGCGTTTAGCGGGAAATAATAATGGCCTCACCGTACCGATGCGAGATTTACGTGTGTGCGGGTGGCCATTACACGCTAGGGGTGCATACATTTTAGGGGCAAAACTTTTGACGCTGGTTCGGTTGGAGTTTATGCTGGGTTTTGCTGTGGTACTGAATGAATTGTTTCAATTTATCCAACGGCAACGATACAAAACTATTCAAATTAGGTGTTTAGTTAAGCTACATCTCGTTGGCATAACTTTGTTGATAAATTTATCGTCCATGCCACTAAGAGTAAAAACGTGCTTTTCCAATCTCGTAGCTTTCGTTGAAGCTGATACGCCTTCAGCTCAAAATTTGCTCAACAATTGTAATTTCAGCTTTTACTTCATACTCTCTAAAGGTGTTCATGTTAAAATTTTCGTTTCCTTTTTTTTTATTCACGCTCAGATGGGGTTTGTTAAAGTTGTTACACCATACTACATGTAATTTACCGTGATGCTTACCTAATTGGATTACTTCCTGGAAGAACGCCTGCTTGACAGCAGCGTAACGCGTAACGCTTTCTTTAAGAGCCCACTTTCCCAGCAACAGAAAAAAGAGCATCCGCGTCGCTCGTGCTGCAGTGGTTCGGTTGTCTGTTTTGGCTACACGTGTGGCTACATGGGGAGTAGGTATAAAAATTTGGACCGAGGCACATGGAAGCATCTCAGCGCTCACACTCAGCCTAGGTTAATGGCCAATTAAAGCATTGATTACGTTCTAGGTGTGCGATGTAGCCGACCGACATTCATTTTGACAAGAATTTTGTTTTGTACCATTCTGCGCCACGTCCCTAATTAGCGTTCGAGTGCGATGCTTGGACGATAATTACACTCTACATCGGATGGTAATGTAATGAATAATGGGGGAGTTTATAAGAACTTCGTTTACTTTAACAACCAACTGTCTTTTGGGAGCAGGGAGTGTTTGCCTAGGGGCAATTGGCTTTGAATCCCGTCTCTTTACGTAACCGTTCACTACAAATAGAATTTTGCCAAGGCAATAAGCAAATAGCCGAGGACAAAAGCCGGGTATTATGCGGCGATGGGGCCCGTTGAACAGCAGCCTTATTTATTTACAATCGACCCCATCGGCAGTGACTGGAAAAAAGGGTAGTAGACCCGATGTGCGGGCTCGGAAAAACGATCATCGTACTATGTCAATCAAGCGTGGAAGGGGTTTTCGTTGCGTTCCGACCGATTCACGCTGGAGAGCTTCGCAAATAGCGGCGCATCGAGAGATTTTAATTGATTCAAGCCAGCTTATGCTTCATATGGTCGGTGAGATGTCTTATCAAGAAGGATTGTTTCATAAGCAGATGATGCAATGATTCAAACATGATGAAATGGGATAGAAAATGCATATTTTATTTAAATTTGTGTCATGCCTTTGACTAGACGCTTTTCTTAAGAATCATACTCGCAACTTCAATGTTTTGTTAGCAATAACAAAATTCCTGAGTGAGTAAACTTGGCAGCTATCTTATTTGGAAGATTCTGCCAATACAGAAAATTAATTTAGCAACAGGTTCAATCCATGTTATATTGTCATTTAATAAGTCTTCTCTACATCTATGATAGTTCCTTGTGATTGTATGACCATGTTATCGTTATGTTTAGAAAAAACAACGTTTTGTTCGTTCTGAAAAAGCCATAGAACAGTTCTCTGAATTGCTGTGAAAGCTTATTGTTGTGTAATAAACAGAAAATGATCGGTCACCATGTAACAAACAAGATGAACGGTCACCAGATACGATAATGAGAATGAACGGTCTTGCAGATATGTAGACATGTACCGATGTTTCTACTTTGTGATATCTCAGTTATTGACACTTAACACTGATGTTTGGTTTCATTTAACACATCACTTTATTGAGCATTATTGTTGTACGAACGAACGAGACTGCTGATCCGTTGTTGGGTAACGATCGTCCAGCAACACATGCTGTCCGAACGAGACTGATTTGTTGGACGGTGGTTCTTTAATTTATACAGTAAAATTATTTACAAATTCGTAAGAACATTTCGTTACGGAATATTCCACTAACCTAAATTCCTAGTTGTTCCCAGTTGTAATAAGTTATTTGTCTTTACGTGGAGTTAACTGTGAAAACCTGACCTAGTTTACCAATGATATTTTTAATGACGTCTTAAGCAACATTCTTTACCCTATGACGCATTATGTTGTGTGTCACTTCTATGCAAATTAAAATGTAGTTCTAAATGTTCTTACTTGCGTTAATCCATGTTCTAAACGTTCTAATAACTTGTATGCAATATTTAACGCGTTGTTTCAATGTGCTAAAGTAATTCAAACTTGTTTTCAATGCAGTTTGGCTTGATATGCTACAGTTGTTTAAAAAACTTTATGTATTGGAGTTTTTATACTTAGTTCTCCTGCTCATCGAAGCACAACTAGATGATTCTAGGGAGTAAAAAATATTGTTTCTACAGCTTCAATCAACGAAAGATAAGTTTACTATTTCCAGGATATTGAAATTCAAACGAAAGAATTCAGATACTGCTTTTACCAGCTTCATAGAATTGTTATTGCGCTGTTTAATTTTTGTATTAGTTTCGGTTATCAATAGTACACGAAAAACATTCCATAGCATAAAGAATTTTCAACGAAAAAAACATAACATAAAATTAAACAAGAACTTCAAATGAATGTACGAAAGTTTTTGATACTGAACAAAATATAACAAAACGTCACATAGAATTAACAGGACGAATCTTTTCAATTTTCCACGACAAAAGTGCAATCAAACTAACCCTCTGTGTGTGTGTGTGTCGTACTCTTGTGCGTGTGTTTGTACGAAACGTTGTGAATGAAATACAACCAGAAGGAAGTGACACAGTGCGAAACGGGTGAGAAAGTTTCCCTGAGTGGCATTTTATTTTCCAATTTCAGCACTCCAGTGACCCGTGTGCTCCAGTGAGCGTGTGTGTACCAGTGACCGGAATGTTGAATTTTGGCCTTTTATCTAGTCAGCAGTGTGCCGTGTAAAAAAAAACCATAAGGAAGAAATAAAACTAGTGAACAAAACAAACAAAAAAACAAAAAAACGAAACAAATCCACACAGTCACAGTGTCGTCCGTAAATAGGGAGAAAAATTACGATACGATCGTGTTTTGTACGTGTTTCGCTGGAACTGATTTGTGCCATGTTCTGTGCTGTGCATTCGCTGTACCAAGTTAACCGCAGCAAACCGGACATGATGGTCCGTTCGGTGTTCGGCGCGATCGAACCGGACGAGCAGGGCGGATGCTGAAGTTGCCGTGAGAGTGATAAGAGTGTGAGCGTGTGAGCTGGGCGTAAAAAGAAGGTGCGAAAGCTAAGCACCCGTAAACCTCATCGACCATCGTCCGTGCACGTTACGCTAGCACCAGGCGCTGCCCCAAAATGAGCGAGTCGGTCGAGCTGGAGCTGTTGATAAATTGTACCCAGGCGACCGTTCTGCGGTTTCCCTGGTCGACCGACTTCAATACGACCGTGATCGGCGAACTGAATCGGACGGAAGTGCTCGACGTGTTGGGTGAAATGATTACCAGAAGCCGTGGGTACGTGCCAAAGTCAGCCGACCTGCTAACGCTAAGGTAAGGAGGCACATCCCGGTGACTATCTCCCGTGCGTCCGGTACGGAGAAGAATCTGCCAGTGGTAAAAGCTGGTGGTGGTGTTAGTTGTTGAATAATTTATCGAAAATTATCGAAACAATAGAAAGCGCTGGAAGGAAATGCTTGCTCGTGTGGGTTTCGGTTGAGAGAAAAAATTATGCAAACTTGTGAAGGTTACGGAGGTTTAGCAGTGTGTACGGTTTGTGCGGTTGGCATATAATGTGTTCATCGTTCTCGTACGAATCCGTTCGCGTAAAGTTTATTTATAATAAGGAGCCGTTGAACGACAGAGGCAAATTGATTTTCAAAGAAGGAAATTGTTTAAACCGCCTACACGCGATGTTTGTAGTACGCGCGCTGGATAAACCACAAGCAGGAGAATGTGGAAGGTGAAAAGTTTTTTAAGGAATCGTGGAAATTCCGGAACCGGTTACGCGCAGCCAGGTGTAGTGTTGTGTTGCACACACTTGCACAAACATCTTTCGGCAGATTAAAGAGGCAGATTTGGGTCGTAATTTAAACAATGGTAGGATTTAATAAAACCATGACGACTGTCTTCTTTTTAAACTGACATCTCTTCTGCTTAGCAAAACGGGAAGGACTTTGCGGTGTTATTCGGGATTACAGCCGGTGATTTCGTCACATTTTGCCATTTTTTTAATTGTAACTTACAAGGACATGTCCAATGACTAACCTGATGCATCTGAAGTTGCACTTTGCCATCGTTAAATTTTTACACATCGCTAGCTGTAACCATTTTTTTGTCTTCTCCCTAATCCCTTGCTGTCAGCCACAGCTCCGGTGGTTGAAACAATGTGTCGCACCAGTAAGATGGTCAACACTTTCATTTTTGATTTGTTTACAGCTCAAACTAAGAAAAACACCGCTTTTTTATCGTGGCACTGTTGTTTGTGAAGGAAGGCTGACACGGTGGAAAGGTCTAGTGACAGGCACGTACGGGCAGCTCGAGCGGATCAAGTTTGCTGGAAGGATAAAAGATACAATGACAGAATGCCAAAGCGAAATAAACAGTCCCCAAACCGATACATTATGCATTCGGTCCCGTAACATTTCAACCGACAAATAAAGAACGCAACAAAAAACCCCCCCGAGCAGAAGTAAAGCTGTGACTGAAGCAGAATCAGCAACGACTGTCAACTTTTCGAATAAACACAAGACCAACCGTTTGTTTGAAACACTTCCAGCTTCGGCTTGGATTAGCGTGTATCAAGCGTGTGGAAGTTCGTAGCGATTGTTTTTGTTTCTTACACGTTGAAGTTTGTTACCATCCGTGTCGGTACTTAGGCATTGTGATGAACCCAAGCGAGTTGTTATGAAGCCGTCATTATTAAGTGGTGGATTGGGGGATGTTACAGTCGATAGGACGATGGGACGCAGGAATAGTCATTTTTCCGAGCGGGAGATTGGTTGTCAGATGTATGATACAGTTTAGCAGGATAATACAAATATTTCCCGCAGCATTACTGTCGCTCAAAATAACACCAAGTGTAAAACAAGCTCGAGAACAAAGAAGTTGCTGTTTGATGTGTTAGGCATGTTATTTTGAAGTCGTTTCTGTCTACCGTCGTGTGAATGCAGGATTCCCTTTTTTTTTGGCTCAATTTTCATCAACTTTTTTTACCAGCTATATGAATAGCTTCATCAAATACGTCTGCTTTCCTAGCGAGCATAGGTAGAAATCGTTCGAAACACAAAAGTGAAGCATCGTAAGATCAGATGTGAAACGTTTCAAGTGTGTTAAATTCCCCAGTGAACAAAGCACACAATGTACGAGATAAGGTAAAGCTCGACGGCATTCAGTACAGTCCCGCCAGCAGATGGGAAAGTTCCATCCGCCCTGCAGCATCCAGCAGCAGCAAGAACCGTCAATACGATTCCCACACGGGAATTTCCCATTCGAAATAAGAATAGCTTAAATTAAAATGTGTTAGGAGAATGTCGGTTGGCATACACGGTACGCTCGGCATGGACCGAATAATTGATGAGGTACCGTAAATGCTGTTCACCCTCCACACAGTCGTCCGTGTGTGTGTGATGGTTAGTTCTCTAAGTACATTACACCGCAGCACACTACCACCCATAATATTGCAATTGTTGATGGTGTGTTACGCGCGAACTGCTTTCCATCGACAGCTCCCCGAAGCGATATTTCAATGTGACCCTATTGTCAATTTTCCACGAGCAATTCACGGTTCCCGGAGCTGCGTTAGGCAGGTTTTTCTTGGGGGCGCGGGTGCTTGCTTTGCTTCCTAGCAAACGTAAGTGGAAAAGCCAAAAAATGGTCATGCCTGGTCCGAACGTGGCACAGGATGTATGCCAACCTATGCATGTATGCTGCTACCATCTACAGGCAAGCCATGATGTCGTTCGCAATGACGGCAACTCCCTAGGCACTACAGCCATCGTCAGCCAGGCCCTGTTGCAGTCCTTCCGAGAATGTGCGGCAGCAGTAAGCTCGTACCGACCGATTCCAACATATATGCAATATGCAGATCAACGGTACTGGAAGCCATCCGTTTTAGCAGTGTGGGATGCATAGTGGATCACCCAAACCCGTTACCGCTGACTATTAGCTATCAGAACGGTACGCAGAGCCAACGTTCAGCCCGGTTCTTGGCGCTGGCAATGCCAGCTACAGTGGGAAGTTCAAGTGAGTTAAAGGAAAATTGTTCGATTGGTTCGACTTGTTTGTGTATACATTATTCAAAAAGTTTATTTGGTGACGTGCTTGCAATGCTTTCGATCGCTGTGCCACTGTAGTTTGGCGTTGTGTACTGGCAACGAACGCTTATGCCTTTCGGGGAAGTTTTTGACGTCTGTATAATTGAAACTAGCAATACGTATGATGTGTTGTGTAGAATTGGTGAGGGTGTCACTTTCATTGGACGAAATCAAACAAGTTTTAATTAGGTTCCTACTTAAAACCAATCTTATAGTTTTTTTTTTTGCTATAATATCAAGGGCATGCGAATTAGTTGATTCCTTGAAATAATCTACCTGTAACAGAATAGTCAGTTCAGCGTACAGGGAGACTAAATTTGATAACGATCGCATCATGTTACCAACAGAAACCCGCGCCAACAACACCACCTCTTCTAATATTACATACAGGTTATATAATAACAATCGAATTGATTGTAATAAGTACGTTCTGCATACAGCGACAGGCATGTATTATCGCATGCTCGAAGCTGTGCTACGTAACTGTTTGGCTGTCTGGAACAATTTCAGTATGTTTACATCATTTGATTATGTCATGGACTATACACACTACTTGCTTTTTATTATCTTGTTACTTTCTGGTAAACACAGTTTCTTGAACATGGGAACTGTTTTTTTATAATATTATAACTATCTTCTTACCTACTCTGAAAGCTTAGGAATTTTAAATAAGAGCAAAAGAGCAAACATACAATTTTTAATCTATTATAAATTTGCGAATGACTTAATACCGATATTTTGTACTGTACTTTGTTTTGTACTAGATTTCAAGGCTAAACTGCTAATGATCCTTTAACATTGTACTGTATGCAGACCGGGTTTTTAAATTTAAAAATGTTAAAGTTACTCCAGCATTTCGCAAGCTCCAGCTGAACAACTAGGGATGCGCAGACCAATAACCCACCACCCAACAGTAATCAAAAGCTCAAGCTGCTACACTTAAACTGATGAATATAAACTGATTGATTTTGTTTTGCTTGCTAACTCTCGCACAGGGCAAGTATATTGGATGATGCAGCGAAAACCTTTGTTCGGCTTCTCTCAAACTATTATAAATTATCGAGAAAACTATTCAATTAAAATAAGTCAAAGCCACATTATCATGTATGTTTGCGATTGGGAATGGGAAAGTAATTAAACTTTTATTGGCTGTAAATCACATCAATAGTTGGTAGCCATTTATTTACATTTGTTGGTCGGTGTAACGCGATCCTAAGTCATTCCACAACAGTAATGGGTTATGTGTGTGTTTGTGTGTGCCTGTACCAGAGACTCACGATACATTCCGGCCGAAATAGCTTTATCATGGTTCGAACCATTGGATTTGTGCAAGGGTACAATACACTCACAAAATCATCACACATACACACACGTACATAGACACACACACACA
>KZ062457.1:115828-139009 GCA_002091835.1 Anopheles maculatus | reverse complement strand
TTCCGCTTCCACAGCGTACGGCACTCCTAAGGTACGCTAATCTGATCCGGTGCTGAAAGATGTTCTCGCGCTGATAAAATACCTTGGTACCAGTGGAGTTATGATTTGTGTGCACCTTTCCTACCAGGTAGCATCCCTTCGATGAAAGATATCTTGTACGTTTGTTGTTTTTTGACGCTGGTATCGATCCGCTCTGATCGCTGTAACCGTTTCCGATGGCTGCAGGACGCTCCAAAAACGTCAAAGACCGATTTTACCGGAATCTTACGGTTAAGTTTGACGGTTATGCCGAATCGAATGCCGACGCATTCCATCACCGTTGGCCGGGTGTAAAAGGCACGCCACACATTCGGCACGTGCTGTGAACGGTTACAGCGAACTCGTGCCTCGATTACGTTGTCGTACGCGACCAGCAAGCACAGACGTTTTGAAGTTGAGAGCAGTCACTTACCTGGAGAAGTTGTCCGGCCATCTGCGAGCTGGAACAAAACCCCCAACTGAGGGGCTCCTTTGTTTCGCGCAAGCCTGGTACTCCAGCGTGTCTCGGTAGTGGTCCAGCTGCCGCCACCGACGCGGTATCAAATGATACCGGATCACCTGCGGTGCGTTTGAGTTTGAACCTTTCATCACACGCCGAAATCGCTGCCGCGTCCTCCTCTCCGGGCAACAGTTGGAGCGCGTTGGAGTGTTCGGCAACTCTTCAGCAGGCCAGAGCGGATGAATGATTTTCTGCCAGGGTGGTGTAAAGAAACTGAAACCAAAAAAAAAAAACGGGGCGATGAAAATTGAGGAAGACCACAGAGCAGAATGGAGGCAAGGATGATGAACAACAAATCATCGACCGATTGGCCCACCATTAGAGATTATCATTGTTTGCACCTAGAGCGCGTGGAACGGAGCAACTACAATAACACAACAATAATGATATTCAAAAACCTCGTCTTTCATTCCTATAATTATTACCATTATTGCCATTACAGTTACGCCGAATGTTGTGTGGAGCATGGCGGAATGCTGCTGTTGCGGCTGCTGCTGCCCAGATGCTTCCTCTCACCTTTCCCGAGATCCGAGGGGTAAATGAAACAAATCCTCGGGATCTTTTATTTCCAGCTTGCGTTGGAAGAATTGCGGCAAAGTTGGGATGGGTTTGTGTGTCTGTGTGGGTCTGTTTTTTTCTCTTCTTGGCCCTCCACTCCTGTTCAGCACACCTCTCGTGCAGCAGGTTTTCTATTCGCTTGCAAAGGGTAAAGCCGAAGATAATGTGCATATTGGTTTGTACGGGCCCAAAAGGTGCGCAACTTCCCGGATCGGGTTTCTTTGCCTTCATTTGCGCACGCTAAATTGCACGTTAAGCGAGAGCTCCCGCATTGTGCGTCGCTAAAGCTAACAATTATCGTAACGCGTCATACGGAGGTCCGGGTATGGTACGTCAAAGAAAATAATATTTGGAATAAATGGCACAAATACTTTGTTGGAATGTGTGAGTGTATTGTAAGGGACCGCAACGACATTTCGAGCCTGGGAACGTCAGTTACAAAATGAGTCGTTTTGAACGATCCATACGCTACCAAGGATGCTTCAAGTCCATCGAGAATGACTGTGGAAGTGGACTGAAGCACCTACAAGCAGTAGCACGAGCATGCCTTTCAAGAGCGCTTCAGGACAACGAGCTGTTAAAGGTGGAATCAGAACACTTGCTACGAAAATGATCATGAAGTCAAGCGTGAAGAATGACGTTAATTGTAGCGCACCATCGTCAACACGTGTTGTCACTCAGGGCCTTGCTCAGGTCCGGATCTTCCGGATGTTCCCGGCAAACCGCATCGCAAAACCACGATCAGCTCAAACCGATAAGAGTGCATCCATTATGAACACGCATCAAGATCGTCTTGTTTAGGGGTTGAAAAACACTCCGTTGATTAGATCATTACCGTTGCCACGGTGTTGGGTGATGGGTTTGCTTGAGATGGCAGAGATACGATACGAGCTACGCCATTTACCGCTGTCACAACAATGGAGACATCGTTAGTGTATCGTGCTATCGAGCATCAGTAAATGGACGGAGCGTTTAAAGTGGCTACAGAGCGACAAGGATATTGCAAGAATCATCAGCAGAGCAGATTGCATCAATACATAAATTGCTTGCGCTTTTCGAGTCGTCTGAAGAGTGCACAGATCAATATTTTCAATTAACGTTAGTGATAGTGCAGAAACAAATCCTAACAAGGGAAAATTCCTAATTTTATCCTATTAGATCAATAACTATTGTGCAATAGCATCATTTGGGGTCACAGTGAATCATTGCAATGAGGCTGAATTTGCCAGATTCACAGGGCTGTCCGTATGTGGAGAATGTTAATTGTAAATATGACCCATTATTGTTACAGCCACTACATTCATTAGCGGGCGGCTTTCATTTCATTGAGTCGCGGCGAAGCAAAGCAATACGGCGGCAGCTCAATATTGTCATAATTACAAAATTGAAGGATGTTGTTTCTCCACTCACCTCCTTGTTCCAAAGCCCCGCGCTTTGATTGACGATCATTTTCCGTTCCGCGATCTATCGCGCGCTTTGAATGCAACTTTGTTGACGTTAATAGATCATTCCGGGGCGTCGAGAGGGTTGGAAGTCACAAAACGGCTGCCGCACTTTGTCTCCAAGATCGTGTTTCGTCCACTAGGCATGGCGGCAAGATTGTACGTGTGTGTGTGTGTGTGTGGTTGTGTACTGGGTCGAAGATCAGGTCGAAGCGAATCACACTGACGCGGTATCAAATGATACCGGATCACCTGCGGTGCGTTTGAGTTTGAACCTTTCATCACACGCCGAAATCGCTGCCGCGTCCTCCTCTCCGGGCAACAGTTGGAGCGCGTTGGAGTGTTCGGCAACTCTTCAGCAGGCCAGAGCGGATGAATGATTTTCTGCCAGGGTGGTGTAAAGAAACTGAAACCAAAAAAAAAAAACGGAGCGATGAAAATTGAGGAAGACCACAGAGCAGAATGGAGGCAAGGATGATGAACAACAAATCATCGACCGATTGGCCCACCATTAGAGATTATCATTGTTTGCACCTAGAGCGCGTGGAACGGAGCAACTACAATAACACAACAATAATGATATTCAAAAACCGCGTCTTTCATTCCTATAATTATTACCATTATTGCCATTACAGTTACGCCGAATGTTGTGTGGAGCATGGCGGAATGCTGCTGTTGCGGCTGCTGCTGCCCAGATGCTTCCTCTCACCTTTCCCGAGATCCGAGGGGTAAATGAAACAAATCCTCGGGATCTTTTATTTCCAGCTTGCGTTGGAAGAATTGCGGCAAAGTTGGGATGGGTTTGTGTGTCTGTGTGGGTCTGTTTTTTTCTCTTCTTAGCCCTCCACTCCTATTCAACACACCTCTCGTGCAGCAGGTTTTCTATTCGCTTGCAAAGGGTAAAGCCGAAGATAATGTGCATATTGGTTTGTACGGGCCCAAAAGGTGCGCAACTTCCCGGATCGGTGGGTGGTAGCATCGCCAGTTGAAAAGGGCTCCCGCGGTGGAGCTGAAAAGCTGAGTTCGGGAAAATTACCCTTTTACCCCGTGGTGTGTCGAGCTATTGCTTCTGCTTCTGTTGTGTTACTGTTGCTGCAGCACGGCTGCCGGGCGAATAGTCGATAGTCGAGCATTGAGTCCTGCCCGGTACACCGATCGATCGACCCCGGTTTGATTCGTGGTTTTAAAAGATTCGATTATCTAACACCCGAAATAAAAGGGGCAAATCGAGAGAGGAAAAAAACACCTCTGAACAGCGTAAGCCTTTCGACCCGGCAGGACCAGGCACTGTGGCAGGTTTCGGGTTCACCACCCGGTGGGGCAGCTCCGGGAGCAAATTAGTGGAAACGATCTAGTCTGCGCTCTACAATGGCTCACTTGCCACCGACGAGCGACGGACCGACCGGGCTGGCACTTTCCTTACGGGCCGGCATCTTTCTTGTGATGTTCGGCGAATCGTCAGCATCTTATTGGCAGCTTATTAGAGGTGGTTTCGCCTGCGGTGATCGCTTCTCGGGGCACCCGTACACCGTTCAGGTGTGGTAATACGTAATGGCCATCGAAGAAGTGATGTTCGGCGAATCGTCAGCATCTTATTGGCAGCTTATTAGAGGTGGTTTCGCCTGCGGTGATCGCTTCTCGGGGCACCCGTACACCGTTCAGGTGTGGTAATACGTAATGGCCATCGAAGAAGGGTTTGGGTTAATTCTTTCGGTGGTTTTTTTTTTTTTGTGAACAAGAGACTCCCGAAGCTCCCAGCTGTAATTAATATGGTAGCTAGGATGCATGCTGATTCTCTCACCGGAGATCTCCCCCGGAGATGGGGCAGGTCCGGAAATTATTTTCCGTTCCGTTTTTCCCGGGGCAGTGAGACGGTGAGGATTTTCGGTTTAACCGGAACGAAAACTAGACGTGATCGATGCGTTGATCACGCCGCGCCGGTCGATGGGGTGCTTCTTCTCACTTGTACGAACCATCACTACCGACGTGTCTAATGTCCGGTTGCATCGAAGGCTGGGAAAATGCGCACCTTTTTCGGTTCCAGCAAGCGCAGGCCAGTCCAGCGAGATGCAATCCTTCCCCCGAGGGATCCAGTTCTGCGAGGAAATCCTGGGACGGGAAGGTGATCTAGCTAGAGAAAAATTCATCTCTCACATTTGTCATAATGTGAGGCTCATTATAGCAACAATATAGCCACTAATGAGACCGTTCCATCCGATAAGCAAACGACGATTTACTATTGCTCAACGGACGCCAAACTGCGTCGTCGTTACGGCAGCGCCAAACTTCCTTCCTTTCGTTGGTACGTGGGCCGATACGGGCAGATCGCTTTAACCGAGCGGACTACGAGATTTTGCGATTCTTCCCGGTGCCTCGGTGCCCAGAGACGCCCGTGATAAATTGATTGATATAATCAAGTTATTTTTGTTTAATTTTTTATTCATACGACGGCAATCACTGTCGTCGTCATCGGGAATGTTTTGGTGCGGCATTATGGAGGCAAGGATGATGAACAACAAATCATCGACCGATTGGCCCACCATTAGAGATTATCATTGTTTGCACCTAGAGCGCGTGGAACGGAGCAACTACAATAACACAACAATAATGATATTCAAAAACCTCGTCTTTCATTCCTATAATTATTACCATTATTGCCATTACAGTTACGCCGAATGTTGTGTGGAGCATGGCGGAATGCTGCTGTTGCGGCTGCTGCTGCCCAGATGCTTCCTCTCACCTTTCCCGAGATCCGAGGGGTAAATGAAACAAATCCTCGGGATCTTTTATTTCCAGCTTGCGTTGGAAGAATTGCGGCAAAGTTGGGATGGGTTTGTGTGTCTGTGTGGGTCTGTTTTTTTCTCTTCTTGGCCCTCCACTCCTGTTCAGCACACCTCTCGTGCAGCAGGTTTTCTATTCGCTTGCAAAGGGTAAAGCCGAAGATAATGTGCATATTGGTTTGTACGGGCCCAAAAGGTGCGCAACTTCCCGGATCGGGTTTCTTTGCCTTCATTTGCGCACGCTAAATTGCACGTTAAGCGAGAGCTCCCGCATTGTGCGTCGCTAAAGCTAACAATTATCGTAACGCGTCATACGGAGGTCCGGGTATGGTACGTCAAAGAAAATAATATTTGGAATAAATGGCACAAATACTTTGTTGGAATGTGTGAGTGTATTGTAAGGGACCGCAACGACATTTCGAGCCTGGGAACGTCAGTTACAAAATGAGTCGTTTTGAACGATCCATACGCTACCAAGGATGCTTCAAGTCCATCGAGAATGACTGTGGAAGTGGACTGAAGCACCTACAAGCAGTAGCACGAGCATGCCTTTCAAGAGCGCTTCAGGACAACGAGCTGTTAAAGGTGGAATCAGAACACTTGCTACGAAAATGATCATGAAGTCAAGCGTGAAGAATGACGTTAATTGTAGCGCACCATCGTCAACACGTGTTGTCACTCAGGGCCTTGCTCAGGTCCGGATCTTCCGGATGTTCCCGGCAAACCGCATCGCAAAACCACGATCAGCTCAAACCGATAAGAGTGCATCCATTATGAACACGCATCAAGATCGTCTTGTTTAGGGGTTGAAAAACACTCCGTTGATTAGATCATTACCGTTGCCACGGTGTTGGGTGATGGGTTTGCTTGAGATGGCAGAGATACGATACGAGCTACGCCATTTACCGCTGTCACAACAATGGAGACATCGTTAGTGTATCGTGCTATCGAGCATCAGTAAATGGACGGAGCGTTTAAAGTGGCTACAGAGCGACAAGGATATTGCAAGAATCATCAGCAGAGCAGATTGCATCAATACATAAATTGCTTGCGCTTTTCGAGTCGTCTGAAGAGTGCACAGATCAATATTTTCAATTAACGTTAGTGATAGTGCAGAAACAAATCCTAACAAGGGAAAATTCCTAATTTTATCCTATTAGATCAATAACTATTGTGCAATAGCATCATTTGGGGTCACAGTGAATCATTGCAATGAGGCTGAATTTGCCAGATTCACAGGGCTGTCCGTATGTGGAGAATGTTAATTGTAAATATGACCCATTATTGTTACAGCCACTACATTCATTAGCGGGCGGCTTTCATTTCATTGAGTCGCGGCGAAGCAAAGCAATACGGCGGCAGCTCAATATTGTCATAATTACAAAATTGAAGGATGTTGTTTCTCCACTCACCTCCTTGTTCCAAAGCCCCGCGCTTTGATTGACGATCATTTTCCGTTCCGCGATCTATCGCGCGCTTTGAATGCAACTTTGTTGACGTTAATAGATCATTCCGGGGCGTCGAGAGGGTTGGAAGTCACAAAACGGCTGCCGCACTTTGTCTCCAAGATCGTGTTTCGTCCACTAGGCATGGCGGCAAGATTGTACGTGTGTGTGTGTGTGTGTGGTTGTGTACTGGGTCGAAGATCAGGTCGAAGCGAATCACACTGACGCGGTATCAAATGATACCGGATCACCTGCGGTGCGTTTGAGTTTGAACCTTTCATCACACGCCGAAATCGCTGCCGCGTCCTCCTCTCCGGGCAACAGTTGGAGCGCGTTGGAGTGTTCGGCAACTCTTCAGCAGGCCAGAGCGGATGAATGATTTTCTGCCAGGGTGGTGTAAAGAAACTGAAACCAAAAAAAAAAAACGGAGCGATGAAAATTGAGGAAGACCACAGAGCAGAATGGAGGCAAGGATGATGAACAACAAATCATCGACCGATTGGCCCACCATTAGAGATTATCATTGTTTGCACCTAGAGCGCGTGGAACGGAGCAACTACAATAACACAACAATAATGATATTCAAAAACCGCGTCTTTCATTCCTATAATTATTACCATTATTGCCATTACAGTTACGCCGAATGTTGTGTGGAGCATGGCGGAATGCTGCTGTTGCGGCTGCTGCTGCCCAGATGCTTCCTCTCACCTTTCCCGAGATCCGAGGGGTAAATGAAACAAATCCTCGGGATCTTTTATTTCCAGCTTGCGTTGGAAGAATTGCGGCAAAGTTGGGATGGGTTTGTGTGTCTGTGTGGGTCTGTTTTTTTCTCTTCTTAGCCCTCCACTCCTATTCAACACACCTCTCGTGCAGCAGGTTTTCTATTCGCTTGCAAAGGGTAAAGCCGAAGATAATGTGCATATTGGTTTGTACGGGCCCAAAAGGTGCGCAACTTCCCGGATCGGTGGGTGGTAGCATCGCCAGTTGAAAAGGGCTCCCGCGGTGGAGCTGAAAAGCTGAGTTCGGGAAAATTACCCTTTTACCCCGTGGTGTGTCGAGCTATTGCTTCTGCTTCTGTTGTGTTACTGTTGCTGCAGCACGGCTGCCGGGCGAATAGTCGATAGTCGAGCATTGAGTCCTGCCCGGTACACCGATCGATCGACCCCGGTTTGATTCGTGGTTTTAAAAGATTCGATTATCTAACACCCGAAATAAAAGGGGCAAATCGAGAGAGGAAAAAAACACCTCTGAACAGCGTAAGCCTTTCGACCCGGCAGGACCAGGCACTGTGGCAGGTTTCGGGTTCACCACCCGGTGGGGCAGCTCCGGGAGCAAATTAGTGGAAACGATCTAGTCTGCGCTCTACAATGGCTCACTTGCCACCGACGAGCGACGGACCGACCGGGCTGGCACTTTCCTTACGGGCCGGCATCTTTCTTGTGATGTTCGGCGAATCGTCAGCATCTTATTGGCAGCTTATTAGAGGTGGTTTCGCCTGCGGTGATCGCTTCTCGGGGCACCCGTACACCGTTCAGGTGTGGTAATACGTAATGGCCATCGCAGAAGGGTTTGGGTTAATTCTTTCGGTGTTTTTTTTTGTGAACAAGAGACTCCCGAAGCTCCCAGCTGTAATTAATATGGTAGCTAGGATGCATGCTGATTCTCTCACCGGAGATCTCCCCCGGAGATGGGGCAGGTCCGGAAATTATTTTCCGTTCCGTTTTTCCCGGGGCAGTGAGACGGTGAGGATTTTCGGTTTAACCGGAACGAAAACTAGACGTGATCGATGCGTTGATCACGCCACGCCGGTCGATGGGGTGCTTCTCACTTGTACGAACCATCACTACCGACGTGTCTAATGTCCGGTTGCATCGAAGGCTGGGAAAATGCGCACCTTTTTCGGATCCAGCAAGCGCAGGCCAGCCCAGCGAGATGCAATCCTTCCCCCGAGGGATCCAGTTCTACGAGGAAATCCTGGGACGGGAAGGTGATCTAGCTAGAGAAAAATTCATCTCTCACATTTGTCATAATGTGAGGCTCATTATAGCAACAATATAGCCACTAATGAGACCGTTCCATCCGATAAGCAAACGACGATTTACTATTGCTCAACGGACGCCAAACTGCGTCGTCGTTACGGCAGCGCCAAACTTCCTTCCTTTCGTTGGTACGTGGGCCGATACGGGCAGATCGCTTTAGTCGAGCGGACTACGAGATTTTGCGATTCTTCCCGGTGCCTCGGTGCCCAGAGACGCCCGTGATAAATTGATTGATATAATCAAGTTATTTTTGTTTAATTTTTTATTCATACGACGGCAATCACTGTCGTCGTCATCGGGAATGTTTTGGTGCGGCATTCGGTTCCCTCGTCTTCGCCGTCTGTTCATTCGCACTCATCCCGAGGGCTGCTGCACAAGCACAAACGTTGACGATGAGGATGATGAGGCTACGATTGTAGCGATTAAGTATGATTCGTTGTCACAACGGTTATCTACCATCTGGGCATCGGTGAGCAGTCATGCAACACATATACGCTCTGTCTCGCGTCTTGCGACGATTGAGATGTCATGGGGAAGGTACGTTCTTCGTTCTTTCAGCTCGTTCGTTTGTTTGGATCATCATCACGGTTGGAAATTGGTATCATTCCGCTTCCACAGCGTACGGCACTCCTAAGGTACGCTAATCTGATCCGGTGCTGAAAGATGTTCTCGCGCTGATAAAATACCTTGGTACCAGTGGAGTTATGATTTGTGTGCACCTTTCCTACCAGGTAGCATCCCTTCGATGAAAGATATCTTGTACGTTTGTTGTTTTTTGACGCTGGTATCGATCCGCTCTGATCGCTGTAACCGTTTCCGATGGCTGCAGGACGCTCCAAAAACGTCAAAGACCGATTTTACCGGAATCTTACGGTTAAGTTTGACGGTTATGCCGAATCGAATGCCGACGCATTCCATCACCGTTGGCCGGGTGTAAAAGGCACGCCACACATTCGGCACGTGCTGTGAACGGTTACAGCGAACTCGTGCCTCGATTACGTTGTCGTACGCGACCAGCAAGCACAGACGTTTTGAAGTTGAGAGCAGTCACTTACCTGGAGAAGTTGTCCGGCCATCTGCGAGCTGGAATAAAACCCCCAACTGAGGGGCTCCTTTGTTTCACGCAAGCCTGGTACTCCAGCGTGTCTCGGTAGTGGTCCAGCTGCCGCCACCGAGGTTTCGAGGTTTTGTAAACCGTTTTGCTACCACACCGTGCTACCGCTGTGCAAGCATGTTTAGTAGAGGGGGGTTTGGTTTTTTTGTTTCGCAAAGTTGAGGATTTAAGAGGTTCTACTGTTTTATTGCGATTTTGGGTACGCTGTCCTCCTGATTCGCCTGCCTGTGCGGGAAAAGCCGGACGTAAACAAAACAACGTTTGACGCTGTCATATGCACGGACGAGCTGTCAAACTCGTTCGTTTTGTGTGTGTGTGTGTTTTTTTTTCTTCTGGTGACTAACTTTTGCCGTGTGTAGTTTACATCGTCCTCAGCTTCTAGTAGCCACCGATTCTGTTCCAAATTCCGCTTCAGTTGGCAGATTCCAGCACCGGGCCCAATCTACTCGGTGGCCGCTCCTCGCCAGGAGCTAACCTGGTTCCGGAGGCAAGAACACAGGAAGGGTGAGTGCGTCTTTGCAAGATCATTATACTTTGCGTAATTTTTCGGTTAGACCTCCCTGGTCGATTGCTTCCGGGGGGTGTGTAACCTCCCGGCGGGGTGTAGTACACATGCTGGAGAGGACCGCTCCGACAACCCCGGCAGTGTGGATGGGTTTTCATTCTGGCGCAAAACTTTGACTTGCGGCAGCAGTCGTCGTGTGGATTCGGCCCGTGTGTGTACCTCTCTCTCTCTGTACCCGGCTGTACTCCGACTCCCGGGCCCGGGGTGATGTCAATGGTGCGATAAACCATTGTTAGAAGTCGATTTCGGCTGGCAGTAGGTCGCTTAATCCGTCCCATCAGTTGCCGTCCTTCCAGATGCTTCGTCGGACCACCTAGTGATAATAAAATAAATACGTTACATGATGATATAATAATAATCATCATCATAATCAGGCCCCGCGCGCGAGATTATGGTTGTGCCAAAATGGGGAGAAAACATAAATCCGGAGACTTCTCGGCTCGACAGCACCGGGGAACCGCGCTTTGACAGTGCGCGCGAACAACAATCGTTAATTGTTTGCAGTTCGGTAGCCCGCTGGCAATGGTCGCGAGGGATGCTGGCGGACAGATGGTCGAATGTAGAATTTTACCGCCATCGCTTCGTGAGTGACGCTGTGGATCAGTTCGCCCATACCGTAGGTCACTGTGAGGTTAAACGGGCACTGTTAAAAGGTGAGCGAGGAAATTGGTGGAAATGTTTGCAGTTCTGGTTTTTGGTCGACATTCGCGGTACAAAGGTCACCCTGTCAGCATGCTGGCGATACTTCACGGCGTCCAAAAGGACAATACCGTGGGCCATCGGTAGCGTGGCAATAGAAGCGTACCTTCTGCCAAGAGTAGGACCAATATTTAACGCGCATCTAAAAGTCCCAATTGCCGCATTGTACCACGCTCAAGATCAATCGAAAAATATTTAATTAAAAATACCAAAAGTGGCTTAGTCTTCTGATTAACCCTCGGTAGCAGAGTGACGAAACTTCATCTAATTCGAGCTGTTCCTCTCCAGCTGGCAACGCTATTTGACCCTAGCAAAGCTAGCAAGGCTAGGCAAATATCCTGGAAGCTGGACCAGATCAAAGACATCAAATCGAACAAATGAATCGTGCACAATTTTATTGGCACTGGCACGAAACACGTCCGACAGCGAACGCCGACGAAACATCAAACGTTTGTGTGTTTGGCGTTTGGTTATAGAAAATCAAAATTTCCTGCACACAATATTTTGCCAGCGAATGTATTGGAATCGAGGATGAATTCTTTCCAACACAATAGTGTGGGCCGTCGTTTTCTTCCCTCGAGGAATGTTTGCGCACCGGATAAATATTTGCTCGTTCGATGTACCAAAGTTCCTCTAAACTAAGGTGCGAGATACAATCCGAAAATTGAACATTCTTCGGCTAATAGCTCACTGAATGGAAAACTTGGAAGCACTTGAAGTTTACGATTTCTATTGATTCTTTACCATCAAAGCAAAGGCGTTTGGTTTTGGGTGGTTTGGGACGCATTGCAATGGCGGCTCAATGAAAGCCGGCCTAACCTCTTCTAAGAAAAAAGATACGTTCAACAACAACGAAAAAGCCAATGAGAGGAAACGATGTACCGAAAAATTACATCACAAGCAAAGCAAATCATCTCCGGAGGTGGTAGTACTTGAGGTGTAATTGAAATGAATGGAACTGAGGAATGAGCGGTACGGCAAAGAATCGTGCTCGGTAGAGTCGAAGGATGAATGAGTCGACAGGATGGCAACAATCGGACGACAGCGGTGCGGTTGAATCGGACACGAACAGACATCCATAGCCTGGCCGGAGGGCGGCGATGCAGGAGGTCTTGGAAGAATATGGAGTAGCAAAAGAATAAATATGAAATAAATGAGGAGCAACTCGGCGTACAGGACAATGGCGGGATCAAGTGGAGACCAATTGAAGATGCTAAATGTGCCGCGTACATGGGCGTGCGGGGCTTCCAAATTCGATAGAAGGCCCCGAAAAGTGGAGAAGCTATAAGTTACGCAGTACGATACAAATTAGCTGAAGCCTTTGGAGCAAGTGGCACATTGCTATTGCGCTACTTTCCCGCACTAGCTTTTTACAGTTCACGCTTCGTGGTGGTGGAAAATTGAGAAATCTATGTCTAATTTGCGGGCCACGACACCATGCGGCGACATTGAAAGTGCGCTTCCGGAGACGCATCTTCGAAGGCTCGTACCAGGCTACACAAGCGAAAAAAAAAGTTTAGAAGAGAAATCGGTAATAACCTTCAGTGCAACAACCTCGTCCGTACAGGCAGGTCCGAGACCGGTACAAAGATCCCAAAACTGAGAGAAAACCAAGACCTTGAGAGCCTTCTGTGAATTGACTTTTGCGACTGGCTGGGACGAGTCGTGTCTAATAGGGGGCCAATAAAACCATTAAACCGAAGATCTCCGGGACTTGGTCCTACGAACCCAACACCGCCGTACGAGTACCGATCCGTGTGCTTGGGTGTGTCGGTTTTTGCGGGATGCATCCTGTGTTTGCTTCCTGATAGACAATCTGCCTGCGAGAGGACATTCTACGGCTACGGTTAGGACCCTGTGTGTGGGTGAGTGATATTGTTTTACAGCACAGCATCGATCCCTTGCGATAAGGGGACGAAGGAATGTGTCAAAAGTCAAGCAACAAGTTTGTTTTGGGCTGAGGGTTTAGTGTCTCCGGGATGTGTGGGTTTTCGGGTGCGTTAATTGTACTCGGAAGGTTTGCATAAAAACCAACCGAAGAGGAGGATCATTGTTTCGAGGTCAGGGAACGGGACGAAGAATAGTTTATGAAAGGCTCTCGGTAGATTTGTGATGTCTTCTCTGGATCCCTACTCAATCTGTAAATAATTTACAACCCATTATGCAGTTGTATTGCTGCTTATCCATGTCAGCATGCTGGCGATACTTCACGGCGTCCAAAAGGACAATACCGTGGGCCATCGGTAGCGTGGCAATAGAAGCGTACCTTCTGCCAAGAGTAGGACCAATATTTAACGCGCATCTAAAAGTCCCAATTGCCGCATTGTACCACGCTCAAGATCAATCGAAAAATATTTAATTAAAAATACCAAAAGTGGCTTAGTCTTCTGATTAACCCTCGGTAGCAGAGTGACGAAACTTCATCTAATTCGAGCTGTTCCTCTCCAGCTGGCAACGCTATTTGACCCTAGCAAAGCTAGCAAGGCTAGGCAAATATCCTGGAAGCTGGACCAGATCAAAGACATCAAATCGAACAAATGAATCGTGCACAATTTTATTGGCACTGGCACGAAACACGTCCGACAGCGAACGCCGACGAAACATCAAACGTTTGTGTGTTTGGCGTTTGGTTATAGAAAATCAAAATTTCCTGCACACAATATTTTGCCAGCGAATGTATTCGAATCGAGGATGAATTCTTTCCAACACAATAGTGTGGGTCGTCGTTTTCTTCCCTCGAGGAATGTTTGCGCACCGGATAAATATTTGCTCGTTCGATGTACCAAAGTTCCTCTAAACTAAGGTGCGAGATACAATCCGAAAATTGAACATTCTTCGGCTAATAGCTCACTGAATGGAAAACTTGGAAGCACTTGAAGTTTACGATTTCTATTGATTCTTTACCATCAAAGCAAAGGCGTTTGGTTTTGGGTGGTTTGGGACGCATTGCAATGGCGGCTCAATGAAAGCCGGCCTAACCTCTTCTAAGAAAAAAGATACGTTCAACAACAACGAAAAAGCCAATGAGAGGAAACGATGTACCGAAAAATTACATCACAAGCAAAGCAAATCATCTCCGGAGGTGGTAGTACTTGAGGTGTAATTGAAATGAATGGAACTGAGGAATGAGCGGTACGGCAAAGAATCGTGCTCGGTAGAGTCGAAGGATGAATGAGTCGACAGGATGGCAACAATCGGACGACAGCGGTGCGGTTGAATCGGACACGAACAGACATCCATAGCCTGGCCGGAGGGCGGCGATGCAGGAGGTCTTGGAAGAATATGGAGTAGCAAAAGAATAAATATGAAATAAATGAGGAGCAACTCGGCGTACAGGACAATGGCGGGATCAAGTGGAGACCAATTGAAGATGCTAAATGTGCCGCGTACATGGGCGTGCGGGGCTTCCAAATTCGATAGAAGGCCCCGAAAAGTGGAGAAGCTATAAGTTACGCAGTACGATACAAATTAGCTGAAGCCTTTGGAGCAAGTGGCACATTGCTATTGCGCTACTTTCCCGCACTAGCTTTTTACAGTTCACGCTTCGTGGTGGTGGAAAATTGAGAAATCTATGTCTAATTTGCGGGCCACGACACCATGCGGCGACATTGAAAGTGCGCTTCCGGAGACGCATCTTCGAAGGCTCGTACCAGGGTACACAAGCGAAAAAAAAGTTTAGAAGAGAAATCGGTAATAACCTTCAGTGCAACAACCTCGTCCGTACAGGCAGGTCCGAGACCGGTACAAAGATCCCAAAACTGAGAGAAAACCAAGACCTTGAGAGCCTTCTGTGAATTGACTTTTGCGACTGGCTGGGACGAGTCGTGTCTAATAGGGGGCCAATAAAACCATTAAACCGAAGATCTCCGGGACTTGGTCCTACGAACCCAACACCGCCGTACGAGTACCGATCCGTGTGCTTGGGTGTGTCGGTTTTTGCGGGATGCATCCTGTGTTTGCTTCCTGATAGACAATCTGCCTGCGAGAGGACATTCTACGGCTACGGTTAGGACCCTGTGTGTGGGTGAGTGATATTGTTTTACAGCACAGCTTCGATCCCTTGCGATAAGGGGGCGAAGGAATGTGTCAAAAGTCAAGCAACAAGTTTGTTTTGGGCTGAGGGTTTAGTGTCTCCGGGATGTGTGGGTTTTCGGGTGCGTTAATTGTACTCGGAAGGTTTGCATAAAAACCTTCCGAAGAGGAGGATCATTGTTTCGAGGTCAGGGAATGGACGAAGACTAGTTTATGAAAGGCTCTCGGTAGATTTGTGATGTCTTCTCTGGATCCCTACTCAATCTGTAAATAATTTACAACCCATTATGCAGTTGTATTGCTGCTTATCCATATTACACAGAGGCTTCAGGTTAGGCTCGGGAGACGACTAGGGAAAGCATTAGCATGAAATAATGAACCTTTCAGATAGGACCTTGAGAAGCACACTTGCATGAAATATTGGTGTGATGGGTTGTTTGGTTCAATACTTAAAAAAAAACGAATCCTTTCCAATGATCCTTTCCTACACGGTGTGAACGTGATTCTTAAGTTCACAAATTAAAACAAAATGTACATCTCGCTTACCTTAATGACAGCGCTTTAGGAGAGAAAGTATTCGCGAAAGTGTGGGAATAAATCAAGCACGAAAAACCTTCTTTGATTCTTTGAAAAATGAGCTCCACCGAGCTTCAGTGTGCCCCCCGAGCCTGCCGTGAATCACGGTTCTGTGTGCGTTTGCGTTAAGTGAACATAATGAGTTAGCACCTACCGTAGCAGCTGCACTAGGGGCAGGTTTTGTGCCCTCAAGGCTTCGAGGTTTAGCTGGGTCGGCTTAAAAGAGAGGGTGAATGTTGCCAATCACCGGATGTTGGTTCGTGTCCGAAGGGTGTTTATCTAGTGGGAGGAGAAGAAGAAGCGGGAGGCATAAAAGTACACGAAGGCTTTAATTGATAAAATGCGGTCGTGGCTACTGCTGTGACTGCTCTCTAGGAGTAGGCGTTTTTAGCGTGTGCAGGCACAGCAGGTCCAAACTGGGAACTGTGACTCCACGTCTTGCAGACTGGAGATTGGACCCGAATATGACGGACGGAACTGTTAGTTTGTGTGTAGATTATGATTAGGAAATTTGCGATTTATTTCTACACTGACTTAAGGAACGAATGTTTCAGTTGAAGTAGAAAACATCGCACTTAATTTCACGTGTAATAAATCAACTTAAATGTTTGCGAGGAACCTTACTCCCTTGGAGACAGAGTCCCTTTGCAGGTGGAATGCAACATGCTGGAATTTTTCTCTACACTTTGATTTACTGTTGCGCAACCGTTTCATTATTAAATTTTAATTATTATTTGTTGCTAGCAAAAAACCCTACACCTTTGGCACCAACCGTTCAAGAGACCTCATCTCTCAAGAAAACGATGAAAAAACGAATCCTTTTGTTTGGTGCGCTCCTTCGCGGCGGCAAAGTCAGGACAGAAGCGTCGTCTTTGCTTCTTTTCCTCATCAGTGTGCGGGAGGAATTAACAATATTTTAATTAAAAAACAACTTACATCGTACCCCATACGGCGTTGTTTAACGTGTTCTTTTACCGCTTCACACCTTTCGAAAGAAAGGCTTGGAAGGAGGTTTTTTTCTTTTGGTTGCCTTCGGTTTCGGAGTGGAAGTTTTTAATCAGAAAACCACCCACGAACGTATTAATAACAATTAGTACCGAGGCTCGCCGTCGGGCTGGCGAGTGTGCAGGGAAAATAAATGAAATGCACAACTCATTTCAGCCCGGGATTCAGACGCTTTGTGTCGGGGACATATTAGAGACTATGTTCATTTCGAGTGCTTCCCCGGCGTGTCGAGCGTGAAATGGAGCATCAGAATTATGATTACAATCGGATACCGGCTGAAAAGGGCGATGAATTTCGATATGTGTACTGTGCGAACAACGCGCGATCGATTATGCGATCTCTACTTGAGTGCAGGATTCTACGTGTGAGTTTACGCTACGTGTGCGTATAAAAGGACCTCCAAAGATCAGGCAAAAGTAGGTTCAATTGTTCAGTTGTTCGCCAAAGACAACCCTGCAATATCGAATCTACGGTTCAATGATGTGGGCCTTCGACAGGCCCTTCTAGGATTCGTCATTCGGAACGGCCATCATTTATCACTTACCGACGCGTTACCTTCGCAAGGACAGCCCAAACGTCCTGATGACGCAGCTGTTTTGCTTCTACGGTTGGTCCGGGAGGGCCTTTCTGTGGAAGGTGAACCTTGGAAAGGTGGTCGTGTGGTTGTGGTGTTGCCATAGCCATATTGATGGTCAGCGTTATCTCTCTATTATCATAGGTTCTTGGTTGGTAGACGCAGGCAGCCATAAAAAATGGGAACCTTCAATCGAACTGCACAAAATGGGAGATTGATGACGTACGGCAAGAGGAAAATGACAAATGATGCTTCTTGTTTGGAAGGTTTGATAAGTAGATCGAAGGATTAGAGCCCACTCACTCGGATACGCCGAGTACTTTAGGGATGGAAAATGAGGGTAGTTGAAATTTTACGGCAAAATGGTTTTGCTTCACGGTCTAGTATACGCTCGTTAAGATCTTCAACTGAAGATTGCATCATGTGTTGCTATACAGAATTTACTACAAATTATTGAAATAGAGTTGAGGTAAATAAATAAGACCAATTAAGTCGATTCACTGCTCCTTCCAAAATGTATCGATGGCGCCAGCTAGGCTACCGGCCTGTGGAAGGCAAAAAAGGCGAACCAAAAGCGTCCAATCTTTGGAGCAGGTTGCCGTCGGTATCATTGTACACTGTAGCGGTCTCTGCTTACCTTGGAGAGTACTCGCTGAGCCAGCTTTTACAGCACTTACATCAATTGTCGAGTGGATAACCGGTGCATAAAGACGATCGTTAAGTCGAGGTGCGCAACCGTGTACTGGAACGCTCCAATGCGAGTTGTGTAAACAGGTATTAATCATAGGTACGATATCTGTCCGTAACGATCTTGGCCAGCGAAGGTCGCCGGGGCTCGCGTAATGACGGTAATTAATAACAATATCTGTCCGACAGATTGATTGGGGATTGCAGATTGCATCCGGATTGTAGAAAGTAGTTGCTTGTCTTTACTCGTGTACCTTACAGCTGAAGCGAAACTCTATTTCGAAGTTGAAGACCAAAGCTTTTGTAAAACAAGATATGGGTCTCCATGAACTACCACATCCAGGTTAAAGCGTAAACATCATTGACTCCGGATGCTAAGCTCTTATCAAATCTGTATCTAATTGAACTTCACAGCTCGGGTAGGAATAGTCGCAAACAAAAGCTATCCCAGCAGGTCCCATTCTTCATGCACCCGCGATAGCTATTTGATTTCATTTTTCAGAAATTTTCATATCATGTCACGGTATACTTCTCGAAGAATTCCACACGGACAACAATGGGGTAGGATAGAAACCGACCGGCCGAATCTACCCTTTCTCCGAGGATGAATCCTTTCCGCGTGCAGCTGGCCTGGCCGCAAGAAGAATCGTTCATTTTTTATCATTTGCTGTGCGTGTCCTGTGCGAGAACTCGAACAAAATGGTCATTTGTCTCGATTAGTGCATCGCAGGAACGTGTGCATCGTAACTCGCCGTGTTGTGGTTCCAGCCTTTTTGGGGGGGTGTTGTTTTTTTTTGGTTTTCTTTGGTCGGGATAAAGCGAAACGGAAAGAAAAAAAAGGATCAAAGCGAAAGGCTTTTTACTATGCGTTATCCTTCCTTGGTTCGGCTGGTCTACCGGGTCTAACGGGTCGTCCGTGCCAAACCCCCGACGGTGTCGTTAAAGTGTTTTTGTGTGGACGCCCGATAGTTGATTGGTAACATTAATAATTCTGTCAGGCCTTTTGTTTGTCCTCGTGCTTTTCGGGGTACCGATACCGATGCTGGTGTCTTTTGTTTTGAGTAGCGTAGTGGATGGAACGTTCAACGCCACCAGACCTTTGATCATTGGGAAATCGATTCCAGGGATCGTAAAGTACCGCGTCCACATGTGGGACATGTGTCCTTGGCATCCTTTCCGGGATCGGGTGCCGAACGAACCAGAGATGCTGGTTCGATTAGAAGGAGTTAGAACCGTTAGAGGTGACATCACCAGCTGGTATTGTGGGAACGCAAGTCGGCGGATTCAATTTGTACGTTTTATCCTCACCATCTCCCTAGATAGACCCGGTCCCGGTTTGTTTTATGAAGACATCTCTCACGGCGAGTTGTCACTTTAATAGTTGCGCCGATCCCATCAATAACTGCTGCCAGCTGAAGTATTCGTTCGTCCTACACCGATGGGATGATCTCTGATCGGTGGAAGAAAAACAAACGATCCTCCATCTGCGTGACGCTCGCCATAAAATGGTTTACAATCTGATTGCTGACTTCTAACAAATTTACGAGCTCGGCGATCAATTTTTGTACGAAGGCGCGTTCCGAGGTGTACCCCATCGAACTCACCGATGCCTCCAAATGCTAATGCTGCCTGAAGAATGGGGAAAAGCTCGAAATTGCTAACGCTGGAAACGTGCTGGAACTGGAGGGAGCTTAGTTCCAATAAATTCGTCCAAATCTAACGTGCCTGGTACCAATAATCGTATAAAGTGAGTTGTAAACACCGAGAATAAAAAATATCAATCCGTACCTTTTGCTGAAAGCGTAGGAAGTGCGGCCAGAGCGTTGTACGGTACGGGTTTTGGCCGTACCGTTAAAGGACCTCGACCACTTCGGTGGTGATTGGTGGAGGCCACAATAAAAATGGTAACTAGTTTTTTAGGTTTTTACACAGCTTTGGCCGTGAGAGAAAAGCCCGTACGAGGAAGACACACAGGAGGGTAGGTAAAGCTTAGTTGAAATAAAATTATATTGTTTTATTACATGATTGCGTGTTGTCGTTGTTTTGTTTCAGGAGTCCGTTTGTTTGCACGTGCAAGAGAGAAGCAGCGTTCGTCCAAAGCCCACCGAAAGCAGACAACTGTGAGCAGCAGAAAAAACAAACACAACAAAACCCTGCTGGCAGATTCCGGCAGCAGGAGAACCAGAAGGAGAGTGTTGGGAAAGTACCTGCGAAATAAAGCGAAAAGCATGGCCACAAACATTTGAACAGGATTCTTCAGCCCACGCCATTCGTTGGTACGAGGAGGAACCTGCGGGACAAAACAAAGGGTAAGTGAGTTAAGTAATATAATAAAAAAACGGCAAATATTTCGGATCTTTTTTTAGGGACGCGCTAAAACAAACATTTTCGTATGCCACCGCACACGGCAAGGGTCATAGAGATGGTGGTGGTCCATTACACCTCTTTTTTGGGTGGTAATTGTTGTTGGAGGACCCGTTTACCTGCCAGTCGGGGGTGATATGAAGTTCATAAAAGTTCGATGTCAAAAAGTCACACCGAGTGTTTGTTTTTCCTCCTGTTTCGGTGTCGTGGTAACGCATGCTGAACATTAACATTAATGAGTATTGAAGGTCGCATGCATTTTGCCCGTGATCAAGTATTTTCTTTCATCGATCGAATGATCAGCATTTGAAAGGAAAGACATTTAACGAAAGCCAACACAGCTCAGGGGGTGTTTTCTACCGATAATTTCTGTTCGTGGTAGCTTGTTAAGAACGTAAAGAACGCGAAGAAAGCAAAACTCATCAAACAATAACAGAACGGGAGAGAATGACAAGAATAAAAGTTTGAGATAAAAATAAAAATTAAATAAATCCAATCCGTTCAGCTCGCTCGGGATGTACGGTCGCTCACACACACCCGCTCGGGATAACTATCGGGAGATAATATAAAGATGAAATATGAATAAAATTATCATAAAAATTATGCTGATCGTGTTCGGTTCGGGTTGTTTCGATCATCGGTGGTACGGGCGTGTGTGTGTGTGCGATGGGCGACGGGTCCATTTAACCGTTTATCGTCATCCGATGCGACTGTCGGATGGTTCAAGTGTTCCGAATCTGCGCCGGATTCTGATTAGGCAAATGTTCGACCTTTCCACGGTTCTAAGAAAGCGAGACAAAAAAGGAAAAAGAAAGAAGGATCACCAACAACTCTCGCGCAAGATCGTTTTGGAGTTTAATAATTTCCAAACGATCGAAAATATCGAACGGTCGAACACCGGGACCGCGATGATGCACACCGAGCGGGTCAGGTTCGCCGTTTGATCTCGTCCATTTGCTGCTAATTTATGGTCCGCCCAGTGCGAAGACCGCGGTGAGGGTTTGTGCTCCGGTGCTGAAGTTGTTTGTTGGTTTGTTGAATTGTTTGTGAAGAATTTTAAACGATCACCCCCTGGAAATCATAACGATCTGTTGCTTATGAGAGACGGTTTGTTTGAGCATCGTTTCGAGGCTCCCCATTCCTTTGGGCCTCTCGTTGGCTCTCGTTGGTCGTACGGACGTTGCTTTTCTTCACTTCACTGTGCTAAATGTCGCGTCCGATTGTGGACACTATAACGAATCGATTATTGCACCGTTGATGATGATCCGCGAAAGGTTTGCTCACGTTTGCTTCCCGTACACCGATGACGCACCGCGTAGCATGAGCAATGAGAAGGTGCAGTCCGAGCCGTGGTGAAGATTGAGCTGCTTAAACTGTCAGCGTAAAAGTGGAAGCGACACGGCTTACTATTGCTTCTTCAACTCCAACGCCAAGCTGTGGTCCAGTTTGATCCCAATTTATGGACTTCCGATGCTTGACAAGAAATGCCATAAAACCGCTCATTTTTATAGCCATTTAAAGTGCGGTGGAATTGTTTGTCAACCCCGGTGTGGTCGGGGACTCGACTCGCCCGATGCGTCACCACCCTCATCATGGGCTTTGTTCCTTGTGTTACGCAGATCCCAGGGTCAAACGGAGAACGTGGTTACTGGGGAAGAATCGTTAAATCGCACGGACCTAGAGTGTGAGATGAGTCCTCTCGGTGAGGTCCACCCCGCCGCTTGGCACTTTGAATTGAACAGAGCGTGCTAATTTGTTGACAAATTTGTCCGACCGTCCGACCAAATTAAGTTCCCATTGCCTTGGGGTGTCGAGGGTGAGAAGCGATAGGTCGTGTTTTGTTGTTATTGACACTCGGAGTGGTAATTTAATTGATGTGAAATAAAGTGGCCATAAAAGTTTAATGATGTTGGATTTAGGATGAATTAGACCATCGACTCTGAGCCTTAATAAGAAGTAGACTAGTAAAACAAATGATCCAGCAACAAGGATTAAACGAAGAATTGAAGAGCTTCCAACAATATAACAAACGTATAATCTAGCTTTTGTGATGAACCAACCGGATAACTGGTACAAATGAGTACAAAGTACCGTATTAGAATTGATTTCCCATTGGAAAATCCCTCACAAGAAAAGTATTGCACAAAGCGAATAATCCTTCCCGTAAGCCTACATTTTACAATCGAAGCTAATAAATCAAGATGTCTCGGCAGAAGGTTCTATAAAAGGATTACAAAGTTGTTGCTGGATTTCCTCCATTTGGCCGTTTGATGATGCCAGGAAACTCACTCTCGAATTTGTAGACGTTCTATCGTTCCGCTTCATATTCGTCACACTGGCTTAACGTTGTTATTTTGGAAACCATTCTCCGGAGGAAGCTTTTGGGCCGTGGAACAGAGCGAAACGATGCGCTGCATGGAAATAGATCAGCACACGAAGGCTAAGGACTACTCCCCAGAAAGGAAAACGACCCCATGCTACGTTCGTAACAGGATTTGTGCGAGCGTCCCGGGTGGAAAAAAGGGTTAAAACAACAAATACGGCTATGCCAATATTTGTAAACTACCGTCACCGCTTGCCGGGTCGTTGCCATTGTTGCCAAAGGAAAAGGATCTGTTGGCTGCAAAACACAGGGCTCCGTTTGTTGTACCTCCTCTCATCTTGCCGCTGTCAGGCCGCGCCGGTACATTGTGTAGGTGCGCCCATAAACAGATTAACCGTTAATCCTTTCGTCTATTGTTGTGCTTACCTCAGGGTCTACCT